>LR812533.1:57926802-58031105 GCA_903798195.1 Danio kyathit | reverse complement strand
TTTGAGTTACTGTTGCCTTTCTATCAGCTGGAACCAGTCTGGCCATTCTCCTCTGACCTCTGGCATCAACAAGGCATTTGCGCCCACAGAACTGCCGCTAACTGGATATTTCCTCTTTGTCGGACCATTCTCTGTAAACCCTAGAGATGGTTGTGCGTGAAAATCCCAGTAGATCAGCAGTTTCTGAAATACTCAGAGCAGCCCGTCTGGCACCAACAACCATGCCACGTTCAACAGGTGTACCTAATAAAGTGGCCGGTGAGTGTATGTGTGTGTGTGTATATAACAGTGTGATATATTTATATTAAGTGAGAGTATGTATAGTTGGGTACACATGTGTTTGTGTGTGTCACTGCAGGACACACAGAATAAAGTCACTAAACAGACAGTAATAATCAACTGACCGGACATGTTAGATCCTGCCATGATTCCTGTGCATCCGTTAAACATCACGGCGAAAACAGTCGCAAACGACATCATCGCTCCAGTGGTGTAGTCCAACGTGTAGTCCGCTACACACACAAACATTTAAAAAATATTAATAATAATAAATAATTCACACAGACTTTTATTTTGTAAAGATGTCTATTGAGGTCTTGTTGTGTATTTCAGTGAATGTAGTCTTGGCTAAATAAACAACTACTTAAACGGTTAAATCTCAGTCAATGTGTCATTTCTATTAACATAAACATATACATATATATATATATATATATATATATATATATATATATATATATATATATATATATATATATATATATACACTTGAAGTCAGAATTATTATTATTATTCAAAGGGGGGCTAATAACTCTGACTGTATATATAACTGTATATATATTGTTATGCTATATTGTAAGATGTACTACCCTGCAGGTTCCCGGTGAGTGTGTCCAGCTTGAAGCCAGTAAAGTTGGCTCTGCTGGGGCCGATGGTGGAGTTCGTGGGCAGTGAGACCGTCCTGAAGGGCACAGCGAAGAAGCTGATGAAGATGGTGCCCAGAACAACCATCACGATGATGAAGATCAGGAAGGTGGCTTTAGCGTAGATATGAGCTCCGACCAGACACACCAGCACACACAGCAGCAGAATCACCGTCCCGTACAGCAGAGACCACCAGTAGCCGACCGGGAGGACTGCAGAGCGGGACATGGACACCGAACCATCTGATGGAGAGAGAGACAGAGAGAGCGCTTATGATATAATAAACATTCAATTTTATTTATAGACACTGATTGTGTAAAGAAATAAATAGGAAACAATGTGTTATATTAAAATATATATATTATGTGATTTTATTTTATCTAAATAAAATATTTATTTTTATTTATAGTCATTAATGTTGGAAATACAATAACAAAAAATATCTAAAAACTAAATTAAATTTAAAACTGTAAAATTTAATTAAAAAGTAAATAAAATAATAAACAAATAAAATAAACATGTAAAATAAAACAAAAATAAAAACTGTATGTGTGTATTTATTTATTTATCAAATTTAATATACAAAAATAAAATAAAAATATATACAGTATAAACAAATCAAATACAATAAAAATAAGAATTACTAAAATATATAAAATTAAATGAAATAAAAAATATATATAATTAAATAAAATACAATAAAAATAAGAACAAATAAAATATATAAAACAAAATTAAATTAAATACAATAAAAATAATGCATAAAATATATAAAAGAAAAATAAAAAACATCTAATTAAATAAAATACAATAAAAAAGAATAAATAAAATGTATAAAATAAAAATAAATAAATAAAAAATATATAAAAATAAATTAAATACAATATAAATTAAAATAAATAAAATACATAAAATAAAATTGATAAAAAAATAAATAAATAAATAAATAAATATATATATATATATATATATATATATATATATATATATATATATATATATATATATATATATATATATATATATATACACACACACAAATCAAATACAATAAAAACAAGAATAACTAAAAAATAAAAAATAAATTAAATCAATTAAATTATATCAAATCAAATAAAATACAATAAAATATATAAAATTAAATACAGAAATATATAAAAATAAAATTAGACGCAATAAAACACAAAGAAATATAATAAATGCAAATAAAATGAAAAATTTGATAAAATAAAACCTTTATTAAATGAGTGCCGAGTAAAAAAAGACATAAAAAAGAATTGGAAGACACAAATTTGACTGAAATATAGTATATAACTATAATAACTATTTTATAAAACCAGTGTTAAATTACTCAAAGCAACAGATTCCAATTTACTTTTTTTTTTTTTTTGTTCTTTCATTAATTTAATATTGACTGAAAAAAATATTACAAAGATTTATACTGTATTGCTTTATTCTCATTCTGTTTTATCATTTTAAGTCCTTTAAAAATAGACACAAAAATGTACTGAAAACACTGATATACATTACAGATACCAGTGCAGGATTTACTTTTAAACTCATTTATTTAAGAATCTTACAGTTCATTTCGGAAGTAGAAAAACTGAAATTGCATTTCCGTGTACAAAAAACCATCCAATAATATTTTATTTGTTAACTTTCTTTTCTATTTGGCAGAAAAATAATACTCCAAAAATACTCTAAGACCTAATTATAAATAGATACACTCTTTAAGATTACACTCCTCCACAGTGTTGTCAAATATTCTGCATAAAAACAACACACACATTTATAACGGTTTGCATTCTTCATGTTTGTCTTACATTGTTTATCAACTAAATTTAATTTACACTTAATTAATGCATTTGACACAGTTTCCTCCAAAGGGGTTCTTTTTCATTCAGGGACAAGCTCCAGTGTTTGCTCTGGGATCTAAACCCATGACCTGAGTGTGTGTGCGTGTGTGTGTGTGTGTGTGTGTGTTTCATCAGGAGATGAAAGAAAACCACTGATGCACAGAGAGGATTCACTGATCATGTGTTTCTGATACACTAACTGAGCTCATATAGTGTGATATCATCATGAAACACACACACACACACATACACATCAGTGTTTTTATTCACGCACACACACACACAGATTTATTTCACTTATTGAAGTGACGTTATATAGGATTCAATTGTTTTTCTATAAGATTTACAATAATGTCTAGATCTCTAATCCTGCACATCATTACTTAAAAACAATCTCCTTTCTTGTTTTTATAAGCACTTTTAATTAGTGAGGATTAGTGAAATGTCAACACTAATGGGTTGTTTTGATATCTCACTATATAAGAGGACAATTGAGCCCTTATAAGTATAGCTAAAGCTGTAGTCAGACGAACCTAAAACAGATTTATGTTAACGTTATGGTAACTTTTAGATTACTTTTATTGGTGTCAATCTGACTGGATTACATTTAGATTACTTGTATTACACATTCATAGTAATGTAACCTGACTATTGGATTACATTTGGATTACTTTTATTACATATTTATGGAGATGTAATCTCACTACTTTTAGATTACATTTAGATTACTTGTATTACACATTCATAGTAATGTAACCTGACTATTGGATTACATTTGGATTACTTTTATTACATATTTATGGAGATGTAATCTCACTACTTTTAGATTACATTTAGATTACTTTCATTATACATTTATGGTGTCAATCTGACTGGATTACATTTAGATTACTTTTATTACACATTCATAGTAATGTAACCTGACTATTGGATTACATTTGGATTACTTTTATTACATATTTATGGTGATGTAATCTCACTACTTTTGGATTTACACATTAATTGTAACATAATCTAGCTACTTTTGGTTACATTTAGATTATTTATATTACACATTCATGGTAATTTATCTTACTACATTTGGATTACTTTTATTACACATTTATAGTAATGTAATCAAACTACTTTTAGACTACATTAAGATTACTTTTTTACAGATTTATAAAAAAACTGACAATATTTGGATTACATTTAGATTACTTTTATTACACATTTATGGTGACGTAATTGACTACTTTTGGATTACAATTAGATTACTTTTATTACACATTTATAGTAATGTAATTTGACTACTTTTATACTACATTTAGATCACTTTTATTACACATTTACAGTAATGTAATCGGACTACTTTTATCCTACATTTAGATTACTTTTATTACACATTTATAGTAATGTAATATGACTACTTTTATACTACATTAAGATTACTTTTATTACACATTGATAGTAATGTAATCTGACTACTTTTAGATTATCTTTATTACACATTTATGGTGAAGTACTTGACTACTTTTTGGATTACAATTAGATTACTTTTATTACACATTTATAGTAACGTAATCGGACTACTTTTGGGTTACATTTAGATTACTTATATTACACATTTATGGTGACGTAATCAGACAACTTTTGGATTACATTTAGATTACTTATATTACACATTTATATGAACATAATCTTACTACTTTTTGGGTTACATTTATAACACATTTATAATAATATAATCTGACTACATTTAGACAACATTTAGATTACTTTTATTAAACATTAATAGTAATGTAATCTGACTACTTTTGGATTACAATTAAATTACTTTTATTACACATTTATAGTAATGTAATCGGACTACTTTTGGATTACATTTAGATTACATTTATTACATATTTATGGTAGTCTAAAAGAAAATTTGTTTTTTCAATGATGCATTAATATTAAAATACAGTTGCCACAATTTGTTTATTCTACAAACTCGAAGCATTTTGTAACATTTATTTGTGGCGTTTAATTCTGATCTTATGACAATAAATAGAGTGTATGGAAAGCAGACGTACCGTCGGGAAGGCCAAATGTGGTGAGCACAGCCTCCACCAGTCCCAGCACATAGAGGGCGCTGCCGCACACATTTGCCAGGAAAAACATGATGCCGATGCTGCCGCCGAACTCCGGCCCGAGAGCTCGACTGATCATGTCTGAACACAGCTCAAGATATTTAACCATAGTCCATTTAAAGCAAGTCATCTCACTTCATGGCCATCTTTAAAAAAATCCCTCTTGGGCATTCTGTTTCAATGGGGAAACATCAAATTCTACAAAATTGCTAGCCAAGCTTACAATTAAGCTTCATAGTAGGAATCACCAATAAAATTAAATAACAACAGTCTCTAAGGTTCGTTTCTAAACATCGCACAAAGTCACACAAAATATGCAGAAACTCAGTCTGGTCTGAGCCCCTCCCCCGGAGAATCCTCAGTCTATAGTGATCGCTGATTGGCTCCTGTGCTAGAAGGCGGGGCTTCATTCACCAGATTGACTATTACACTATCCCCCACTCAAAACTATACAAGTGACATGTCTTGTGTATTCTATAGTCCTTGATTTACACACAACACTGACCAGGGAGAGTTGTGGATTTATTGTCATATCAGCTTCTCTGACTATTTCATGGCAAAACCAGATCAAATTTACAACATTTTAGAAATATCTTTTTTCTATAATAATGAAAAAAATTGTAACAATAAAAAGACATCAACAGCAGTAAATAACACAAGATAAAATGCTAAAACGGTTTACTTTTGATTCCACCATTATTGCCTGATTACATTAAAAATGGGGCATTCCAAAGGTATTGGTTAAACAGTTTGGTTTCTGTTGCAATATTGACATTTTGGGGGAATTGTTCCTTTTAATAAACATCCATGAGTGAGTCACGACACTGACCAAGAGCGAACTATAAAAATTAATGGTTTGTCAACGCAATGTTGGGTCAATAATGAACAATCCCAAAGGTGGGTTGTTGTTGTTGTTGGGTTTTTATTCAATTAAATTTGAATTACATATGTATTGGGTTTGTACAAATATTTAGATTACTCTTATTACACATTTATGGTAATGTATTCTGACTACTTTGAAAATAACATTAAGATTCCCATTACTACACATTTATAGTAACGTAATCTGACAATTTTTGGATTACAATTTAGATTACTTTTATTACAGATATATAGTAACATAAACTTAATTTTTTTAAACTACATTTAGATTACTTTTATTGCACATGTATGATGACAATCTGATTATTTTTTATTGCATTAGGATTGCTTTTATTACACAAACATAGTAACAATCTGACTACTTTTGGATTACATTTTAGATTACTTTTCTGGTGACAATCTCACTATTTTTGGATTACATCAAGATTGATTTTAATTATGCATTTATGGTGATGTAATCCGACTACATTTGTATTACATTTAACAAACATTTATGATAATCTGACTACTTTTGGATTACATTTAGATTACTTTTATTGCACATTATTGGTAAAGTAATCTGACCACTTTTGTATTACATTTAAATTACTTATTACTCATTTATAGTAATGTAATCTGACTACTTTTGGACTACATTTAGATTACTTTTAAATCACATTTATGGTGAAATAAGAGGACTACTTTTGGATTACATTTTAGATTACTTTTATATCACATTTAGAGTAACGTAATCTGACAACTTCTTAACTACATTTAGATCACTTTTATTACATATACCTAGTAACAATCTAACTACTTTTGGATTACTTTTATTAAACTTTATAATAACATAATCTGACTACTTTTGGATTACATTTTAGATTACTTTTCTGGTGGCAATCTGACAATATTTAGATTACATTAATATTGCTTTAATAACACATTCATGTTAATGAAATCTGTCTACTTTTGGATTAAATTTTAGACTACTTTTATTACAGATATATAGTAACAAACTTAATTTTTTAAAACTACATATGACAATCTGACTACTTTCTATTGCATTAGGATTGCTTATATTACACAAACATAGTAACAATCTGGCTACTTTTAAATTACTTTTCTGGTGACAATCTCACTATATTTGGATTACATTAAGATTGTTTTTATTACGCATTTATGGTGATGTAATCTGACTACATTTGTATTAGATTTAACAAACATTTATGGTAATCTGACTACTTTTGGATTACATATTACTTTTATTGCACATTATTGGTAAAGTAATCTGACTACATTTGGACTACATTTAGATTACTTTTATATGACATTTGTAGTAACATAATCTGGCAATGTACCTACATGTAGATTACTTTTATTACATATACCTAGAAACATAATCTAACAACATTTTGATTACTTTTATTACACATTTATAGTAATGTAATCTGACTTATTTTGGACTACCTTTAGATTACTTTTAAATCCCATTTATGGTGAAATAATCTGACTACTTTTAGGATTACATTTTAGATTACTTTTATTACACATTTGTAGTAACATAATCTGGCAACTTCTAAACTACATTTAGATAACTTTTATTACATATACCTAGTAACAATCTAACTACTTTTGGATTACCTTTATTACACATTTATAACAACATAATCAGACTACTTTTGGATTACATTTAGATTACATTTATTATACATTTACGTTAAGTAATCGGACTTATTTTGGAATATATTTAGATTACTTTTATTATACATTTATGTTAAGTAATCTGACTTATTTTGGATTACATTTAGAATACTTTTATTATACATTTATGTTAAGTAATCTGACTTATTTTGGATTACATTTAGAATACTTTTATTATACATTTATGTTAAGTAATCTGACTTATTTTGGATTACATTTAGATTACTTTTATTATACATTTATGTTAAGTATTCAGACTTATTTTGGATTACATTTAGATTACTTTTATAATACATTTATGTTAAGTAATCTGACTTATTTTGGATTACATTTAGATTACTTTTATTATACATTTATGTTAAGTAATCGGACTTATTTTGGATTACATTTAGATTACTTTTATTATACATTTATGTTAAGTAATCGGACTTATTTTGGATTACATTTAGATTACTTTTATTATACATTTATGTTAAGTATTCGGACTTATTTTGGATTACATTTAGATTACTTTTATTAAACATTTATGTTAAGTAATCGGACTTACTATGGATTACAATTAGATTACTTTTATTATACATTTATGTTAAGTAATCGGACTTACTATGGATTACATTTAGATTACTTTTATTATACATTTATGTTAAGTATTCGGACTTATTTTGGATTACATTTAGATTACTTTTCTTACACATTTATGTTAAGTAATCAGACTTATTATGGATTACATTTAGATTATATTTATTATACATTTATGTCAAGTAATCAGACTTATTTTGGATTACATTTAGATTACTTTTATTATACATTTATGTTAAGTATTCTGACTTATTTTGGATTACATTTAGATTACTTTTATTATACATTTATGTTAAGTATTCAGACTTATTTTGGATTACATTTAGATTACTTTTATTATACATTTATGTTAAGTAATCGGACTTATTTTGGATTACATTTAGATTACTTTTATTATACATTTATGTTAAGTATTCAGACTTATTTTGGATTACATTTAGATTACTTTTCTTACACATTTATGTTAAGTATTTGGCCTTATTATGGATTACATTTAGATTATATTTATTATACATTTATGTCAAGTAATCAGACTTATTTTGGATTACATTTAGATTACTTTTATTATACGTTTATGTTAAGTAATCTGACTTATTTTGGATTACATTTAGATTACTTTTATTATACATTTATGTCAAGTAATCGGACTTACTATGGATTACATTTAGATTACTTTTATTATACATTTATGTCAAGTAATCAAACTTATTTTGGATTACATTTAGATTACGTTTATTATACATTTATGTTAAGTAATCGGACTTATTTTGGATTACATTTAGATTACGTTTATTATACATTTATGTTAAGTAATCTGACTTATTTTGGATTACATTTAGATTACTTTTATTATACATTTATGTTAAGTAATCAGACTTATTATAGATTACATTTAGATTACTTTTATTATACATTTATGTTAAGTAATCTGACTTACTATGGATTACATTTAGATTACTTTTATTATACATTTATGTTAAGTAATCTGACTTATTTTGGTTTACATTTAGATTACTTTTATTATACATTTATGTTAAGTAATCGGACTTATTTTGGATTACATTTAGATTACTTTTATTATACATTTATGTTAAGTAATCGGACTTATTTTGGATTACATTTAGAATACTTTTATTATACATTTATGTTAGGTAGTCTGATTTATTTTGGATTACATTTAGATTACTTTTATTATACATTTATGTTAAGTAATTAGACCTATTTTGGATTACATTGAGATTACTTTTATTATACATTTATATTAAGTAATCTGACTTATTATGGATTACATTTAGATTACTTTTATTACACATTTATGTTAAGTAATCGGACTTATTATGGATTACATTTAGATTACTTTTATTATACATTTATGTTAAGTAATCGGACTTATTTTGGATTACATTTAGATTACTTTTATTATACATTTATGTTAAGTAATCGGACTTATTTTGGATTACATTTAGATTACTTTTATTATACATTTATGTTAAGTAATCTGACTTATTTTGGATTACATTTAGATTACTTTTATTATACATTTATGTTAAGTAATTGGATTTATTTTGATTACATTTAGATTACTTTTATTATACATTTATGTTAAGTAATCTGATTTATTTTGGATTACATTTAGATTACTTTTATTCAGAGGTGGAAAGTAACGAATTACATTTACTCACGTTACTGTACTTAAGTAGTTTTTTTGAGAATTTGTACTTTTTAGAGTAGTGTTTAAAATCTGTAATTTTACTTTTACTTAAGTATGATTTGCCTAAAGTATTGTACTTCGCTACATTTTAAATCATATCCGTTACTGAGTAAAAAATAAATATATAAAGAAATGCAACGGAAAAAGAATAAGGGATTCGCGCCCGGAAGCCACGTCACTGCAGCGTGAGAAAAATCAGCGGTAAACTTGTCTATTTACTTTTGCTGGAGTTGGATTTATCGCCGGAGTTTAGGAGGTTTATCAGCATAATGCCTGTCAACTCCAGCAATGACAAGGTAAGCTACTGTATATGACTCATTATTAATTTTACACTTCACTGCACTTGATCCGCGATATAAAGATCATTACTATGCGGAAATAAAGCAGCGCGCACATAATATGATTCAGACCGGGGTGAGTGCGGGGAGACTTTGGCTGTTTCTCAATTCCAAGAACGCTGAGAACGGACTTGCGTTCTTGTGGAGACTGGTCTTGCCAGGTGTCCTCGGTAGAACGAACTCGGGAGACCACGAGAACAGAGAACGCGTCCTGTGAGAAATGAGATGCTGCGTTCTTCCCTGGTTGTTCCTGATGGTCACGTGACCTTCACGCGTTTTAAATAAAAAAATTTTTAAACATTACAGCATTTATACAAGGATTTATTGTTTTTCCCCTTTTCAAAATATATATTATGCATAAAAACATTATAAATATACGTTGCACAATACAAATAAAACTGATTTTAATACAAATTTGAGCAAACAAACACTCTTAATGTGTTTATTCCTTTATTAGGATGTCCATGGTAATGTTTATATTCACCGTTTCATTTAAGCAAACTCTTGAGGTAAATAAGTGATATCTCTGAACTTTAATAATAAATCTAAATAAAATGCTGCGCTTCCCACCTCCAATCGCAATGACTTCTGGGACTTCTAGAGCGAGATCGGTGCTCAAGTCTGCATCGGTGCGTCCTCAATATCAAGAACACATCCGGGAAGTTTCACGCGTCCTCTGTACTTGCGATCTTGAGTATTGGAACTGAATTTGGCAGCTGATGATGACGTGACACGAGAACACGAGGACGCAAGACCGCTGAAGAACGCATATTGAGAAACAGCCTTTTTTTCCCATCGCAGAAAAAAAGCTGAAGCAGCGCGTGCGCAGCGCATAGCGTATAAGCAACTCGCAGGCGTTTGCCTACCGAGTGCATCAGCTTAAGCTTTATGAGAAGTGTCATTTATGTTTTTTCAGGTGCACCCAGAGGACAATCACCTGTTATATTATGCCATTTAGTTTTTATTGTCAGCATGATGTAGGTCTTTGTAATAATATTTATACAATATAGTTATAATGACATGTTTACATGATCAAACTAGTGTGCAGCTTAAGCAAAACCAATACTAAAACGATTTTAAATTAGCTTGTTTTTGTAGTTTGGGCCAAAACAAATGTTTGTTGGATTTTTAATAGTTTAAGTTCATTTGATCGACTATATAAAAATCAGTGGATATTATCAGGTGAACTCCAATGAAGCTGCTGAATCATCTCAAGAATGATCAGTGGAAACAGAATGTACCTGAGCTCAATTTAGAGCTTCACGCCAAAGGCTGTAAATACTTATGTACATGTGATTTTACAGGTTTTTTATTTTTAATAAATTTGCAACAATTTAAAAAACTCTTTTTTTCACATTGTCATTATGGGGTATTGTGTGTAGAATTTTGAGGAAATAAATAATTTAATCCATTTTGGAATAAGGGCTGTAACAAAAAAATGTGGAAAAAGTGAAGCGCTATGAATATATATTGTAAATAAAATACAGTATGTCAAATGATCAGATCTCTGTGTGGAGCACTGGCTGTTGTCAGACTCCTTTTGCAAACAAAAATCTCTCAGAATAATTACAATTAATAGCAAAATGTATTTGATAACATAGACATACTATTGAAAATGCATACTTTAATTCATAAGAGTCATACTTCTGTGGTTATTTTGGTTAAAGTAACCTAATAGTAATACAAAAGTAGCGTAATACATTTCTGAGATATTAATATTGTAATGTAACTAATTACAAAAAAGAAATGACAGTAACTTTGAATATATATTGTATTACATTTCGGAAGTAACTTACCCAACTGTGTTCGTAACATTGCTAATGTTCGTTAGCACAAAGATTAGATATTAACAGGGACTTGGAGCAAATTGTTTATGCACAATGGGCTCTACGCACCGTTAGAGTTTTAAAGCCAACGATAAACTTCCAGTGAAAGCTTAATTTGACTATTTTGAATTTCACAAGGTTGTTTTTACAGCATTAATGTTGTAATGTAGTTACAATACATTCAGTTAAATAGACTTAAACATTCATTTAGTTGTTCAAGTTTAAAATTAGATGAAAGATGGTGTAACCACTAGCGCCGTCAGTAGCAACAGGCTAGCGCAGAAATTCCATTGAAAATACTGAGGTAAAGTCTAGATCGGATACGCGGCCGGCTGGATGTGTGCTATGCACATCAATATAGCAGCATTTTTTATGACACTGTATAACAATAGGCGACGCGGTGGCGCAGTAGGTAGTGCTGTGACCTCACAGCAAGAAGGTCGCTGGTTCGAGCCTCGGCTGTGTCAGTTGGCATTTCTGTGTGGAGTTTGCATGTTCTCCCCGTGTTGGCATGGGTTTCCTCCAGGTGCTCCTGTTTCCCCCACATGTCCAAAGACATGCGGTACAGGTGAATTGGGTACGCTAACAATTGTCCGTAGTGTATGAGTGTGTATTAGTTTCCCAGGGATGGGTTGCTGCTAGAAGGGCATTCGCTGCGTAAAACATGTGCTGGATAAGTTGGCGCATCATTCCGCTGTGGCGACCCCGGATTAATAAAGGGACTAACCCGAAAAGAAAATGAATGAATGAATGTATAACAATAATTAATATTTTTACAGTACTGTGATGGTTGGGTTTAGGGTTGGGATGGGGGTAGGCTTTAAAAAATACAATTTATTGGGTAATTTAATAAATAGCATAAATAATACTCAATACAACTACTGTTTTTACGTTACTGTGATGGTTGGGTTGGGGGTAGACGCTAATAAAATACAACAAATGTGAAGTTTAATAAATAATATAAACAATTCTCGTTAACTTCCGGCCGCAATTGTATCTGATCTAGCAACAACCAAAATACTGGGGTAAAACAAACTGTTATATTTTAAAGACATGGCGGGGAGATATATAAAAATCACTGATTTTTAAAGAAAACAGATCTTAAAGGTGACAATTTTGAAATGGAAACACAACTCATCAGGAGCATTTGGGCTGCCTGGCTAAAAATTAAAAGTCTGTGTGCATATAGCCCATTTAGCTAACACAGCAGATGTTGCATTAGAATTTGTGAATTTGGATAAATTGTTAAATAGGATAATCTGTAAAATATTTTAAATAATTATATACTTTTTTGTTATAGGTCTTTAATTTTTTAAGTTACTTAAATAAAAACAACTATTTGGAGATTTATATCATCTTGTCCCTTTTGAGAAATAGTTACTCTTTACTTTTTACTCATGAGTACATTTTTAATGAGTTATTTTTTACTTTTACTTGAGTAGATTTATAGACATGTAACTTTACTTTTACTTAAGTAAAAAAATTTGTAAGTAACAGTACTTTTACTTGAGTACAAGATTTTATTACTCTTTCCACCTCTGCTTTTATTATACATTTATGTTAAGTAATTGGATTTATTTTGGATTACATTTAGATTACTTTTATTATAAATTTATGTTAAGTAATCTGATTTATTTTGGATTACATTTAGATTACTTTTAATACAGATTCATAATAATATTTAAAGAATAAACCTTGGGATTACATTTAGATTACTTTTATTACACATACATAGTAACAATCTAAATACTTTTGGATTACATTTTAGATTACTTTTATTACACATTTATAGGTGACATAATCTGGCTATTTTTTATTGCATTAGGATTGCTTTTTATTACCCATTTTTGGATGGTCCAAATTTTTAGATTAGTTAAAATAAGTCTATGGTCCCCCAACATCTTTAACAACAGAAAGATAACACAGATTAACACTGCGGTGAGGATACAGTAGGCTCCTCCGGCGTCCAGCGCTCCATTGGTGGAAATGGCACAGACGGACAGAACAGTCATACTGATGATGAAATACGCCACCAGCAGCATCGCTATAGTCTGATACAGACCACACTGACCCACCACAAACCCTGCAACACACACACACACACACAGTAAGCATCAGTATTATTATTAAATTAATTAATGAATTATATTACAAAATAATATTACAATTAAAACAATATAATAGTAATAATAATAATAATAATATAAACAATCATGGCTGAATTCACTTGATCAAAAACAAAAAACACACACACGTAATAAAAAATACACTTATGTCACTGAAGTGTGTGTTAAATGTGTGTGTTTGAGTGTGTGTGTGTGTGTGTGTGTGTGTGTGTGTGTGTGTGTGTGTGTGTGTGTGTGTGTGTGTGTGTGTGTGTGTGTGTGTGCATTTGAGAGTATTCATGTGTGATAGTGTGTTTTCGTGTGCGTTGGTATGAGTGCGTGTATATGCATGTACGTTAGTGTGAATTATAATGTGAGTGTGTATGTGAGTGTGTATTACTGTGAGTGTGTGTTACTGTAAGTGTGTGTGAATGGGTGTGTGTGAGTTTGTGTGTGCGGTTATGCATGTTATTGTGTGTGTATGTGAGAGAGAGCGAGAGAGAGAGAGAGTGTGTGTGTGTGTGTGTGTGTGTGTCATGTGAGCAGAATAACTAGAGCACAAATGATCACCAGTTACAAACAGCTCAAAACCCAACCTCAGCGCGCGCACACACACACACACACTACAGTAATAATCAGTATGTACAGAAGATACAGCAGACACTGATAAATCACACACAGACAGGAGACGTGTGTGTGTGTGTGTGTGTGTGTGTGTGTGTGTGTGTGTGTGTGTGTGTGTGTGTGTGTGTGTGTGTGTGTGTGTGTGTGTGATTAGTGTTAGCCATTATAAAGCTGAGGTCTGCAGTGTTTCTCTACAGTAACTGAAGCTGCTGTGGTTTATTGACAGATCAGATGTTCATTACAGTCCCACTTCAGCTGAATCACACACACCTGCACACGCTTACATGCAGCAATCTTAAGTCTTCTGGGAGTCTATCGGTAGGTTGGTCAGTGTGCAGTGTGTGTGTGCGTCTCTCTCTCTCTGTGTCTGTCTATGTTTGTGTGTGTGTGTGTGTGTGTCGTGAGCAGGATAACCAGAATACCAAATGATCACCAGCACAGAGCCCGTCCTACAACACACACACTATTATCTACTGTACACACACACACACACACTTAATCAGTGTGTACAGTAGATAAAACAGACATTGATAAATCACACACAGACATGAGATGTGTGCTGAGCATTCAGAAATACACACATACACACACACACACACACACACATTATCATTCATTCATTCATTCTCTTTTCGGCTTAGTCCCTTTATTAATCTGGGGTCGCCACAGCGGAATGAACCGTCAACTTATCCAGCATGTTTTACACAGCGGATGCCCTTCCAGCTGCAACCCATCTCTGGGAAACACAAACATTGTATTATATTATATTATATTATATTATATTATATTATATTATATTATATTATATTATATTAAATTAAGTTAAATTATATTATATTATATTATATTATATTATATTATATTATTTTATATTATATTATATTATATTATATTATATTATATTAGTTTATATTATATTATATTATATTAAGTTATATTATATTATATTATATTATTTTATATTATTTTATATTATTTTACATTATATTATTTTATATTAAGTTATATTATATTATATTATATTATATTATATTATTTTATATTAAGTTATATTATATTAAGTTATATTATATTATATTATATTATGTTATATTATATTATATTATATTAAGTTATATTATATTAAGTTATATTATATTATATTAAGTTATATTATGTTATATTATGTTATATTATATTAAGTTATATTATATTATTTTATATTATATTATATTATTTTATATTATATTATTTTATATTAAGTTAAATTATATTATATTATATTGTATTATATTATATTATATTATATTATATTATATTATATTATATTATATTATATTATATTATATTATATTATATTATTTTATATTATATTATATTATATTATTTTATATTATATTATTTTATATTATATTATATTATATTATATTATATTATATTAAGTTATATTATATTTTATATTATTTTATATTATATTATTTTATATTAAGTTATATTATATTATATTATATTATACTATATTATATTATATTATTTTATATTAAGTTATATTATATTATATTATTTTATATTAAGTTATATTATATTATATTATATTATGTTATATTATGTTATATTATATTATATTAAGTTGTATTATATTATATTATATTATATTATATTATATTATATTATATTATATTATTCATTCATTCATTCATTTTCTTGTCGGCTTTGTCCCTTGCGGGGTCGCCACAGCGGAATGAACCGCCAACTTATCCAGCACGATTTTACGCAGCGGATGCCCTTCCAGCCGCAACCCATCTCTGGGAACTTCCACACACACATTCACACTCATACACTATGGACAATTTAGTTTACCCAATTCACCTGTACTGCATGTCTTTGGACTGTGGGGGAAACCGGAGCACCCGGAGGAAACCCACGCGAACCCAGGGAGAACATGCAAACTCCACACAGAAACGCCAACTGACCCAGCCCAGCCGAGGTTCGAACCTACGACCCAGCGACGTTCTTGCTGTGAGGCAACAGCACTACCTACTGCGCCACTGGGTTGCCTATATTATATTATATTATATTATATTATATTATGTTATATTATATTATATTATATTATGTTATATTATATTAAGTTATATTATATTATATTAAGTTATATTATATTATTTTATATTACATTACATTCCTTTCACTATTATTCCAGCCAAACTAAAGATATAAGACTTTATCCAGAATTAAATATAAGAGAGTAAAAATGAATCCCTGAACTTGTGAAATATCTGGAGTAATATTTCACAGGACAGGCAATAATTGCATCTTCAACTGTATATATAGACAGACCTAAAACACAAGTAAACATTAAAACAATCTATAAATTCCCCAGAGGAGCAACACAAAGGTCAGAGCATTACTACAGTCAGCTGACGGAAAACTCAAAGATCAGTGTAAACCTGTCCTACACATCAGTAAACCTGTCCTGAACACCAGTGTCTGATACTCACACTAGAACAATGCAGAAAAATGAATAAATGCACATCTTAGATATAAAGCCATACAGAAAACGTGACTCGATCATGCAGAAAATGACTCTGGACTCTTGATCTGTTATTTGTTTTAGTAGAGCTAGTTCATGCTGATATTATTAACATTATTATTATTACTACGACAACAACGACTATGACTACCACTATTACGATTACTACTACTATGACGACAACTACTACTACATCCACCACTACTATTACCATTATTACGAGGACTACTACTACCACGAAGATGACTACTACTACAAAAACCACTACAGCAACTACTACTACTACTACGACAACTACTACGATAATGAAGACTACGACTACTACTACGACTACTACCATGACGACAACTACGACAACTATGACTACTACTACTACAACAACAACCACTACAGCAACTACTACGACGACAACTACAACTACTACCACAACGACGACTACTACAACAACCACTACAACGATAACAACTACCACTACTACCAGAACAACGACTACTACGATGACAATGACGACTACTACTACGACAACTACTACTACTACTACTACAACAACCACTGCAGCAACTACTACAACTAATACCACGACAACAATGACTACTACTACAACAACCACTGCAGCAACTACTACAACTAATACCCCGACAACGACGACTACTACTACTACTACAACAACCACTGCAGCAACTACTACAACTAGTACCACGACAACGATGACTACTACTACTACTACTACTACAACAACCACTGCAGCAACTACTACAACTAGTACCACGACAACGATGACTACTACTACTACTATTACTACAGCAACCACTGCAGCAACTACTACAACTAATACCCCGACAACGACGACTACTACTACTACTACAACAACCACTGCAGCAACTACTACAACTAGTACCACGACAACGATGACTACTACTACTACTATTACTACAGCAACCACTGCAGCAACTACTACAACTAATACCAAGACAACGACGACTACTACTACAACAACCACTGCAGCAACTACTACAACTAATACCATGACAACGACTACTACTACTACTACTACTACTACAACCACCACTGCAGCAAATACTACTACAACTAATACCCCGACAATGACGACTACTACTACAACAACCACTGCAGCAACTACTACAAGTAATACCACGACAACGACAACTACTACTACAACAAACACTGCAGCAACTACTACATCCAATACCATGACAACGATGACTACTACTACTACTACTACTACTACTACTACTACAACAACCACTGCAGCAAATACTACAACAACTAATACCCCGACAATGACGACTACTACGACAACGAATACTGTTACAACAACGATTTAATTATTATTATTATTATTATTATTATTATTATAAATAAAAAATAAACATTCAAAAAATAATAACAATAATAAAAATGATAATAAAAATAAAATAATCAAACATTAAAAAATAATACATACAATAAATAATTTAACAAATAATAATAATAATAATAATAATAATAATACATTTTAAAAATATATTAATAATAATAATAATAATAAATAAAATAAATAATTGGGAAATTCTAAAACTATATAAATAAAATCATTAAAATTTTTTATAATAATATAATTTTAGAATAGAAGTTTATTGTTTTACGGCGACACAGTGGTGCAGTAGGTAGTGCTGTCACCTCACAGCTAGAAGGTCGCTGGTTCGAGCCTCGGCTGGGTCAGTTGGCGTTTCTGTGTGGAGTTTGCATGTTCTCCCTGCGTTCGCGGGGGTTTCCTCCAGGTGCTATAGTTTGAATTGGGTAGGCTAAATTGTCCTTTGTGTTTGAGTGTGAATGAGTGTGTATGAATGTTTTCCAGAGATGGATTGCAGCTGGAAGGGCATCCGCTGCATAAAACATGTGCTGGATAAGTTAGCGGTTCATTCCGCTGTGGTGACCGGGGATTAATAAAGGGACCAAGCCGAAAAGAAAATGAATTAATGAATATTAATAATAATAACAACAATAATAATAATAATAATTCCTTACATTTATATAGATCTTATCTGGACACTCAATACGCTTTACACATTGGGGAAATCCAGATATTATTATTTTATTATTGTTATTATTGATAATGATGAGAATACCACAAAAATCATATAATCTCAGCATAATATCAAATATATTCATACACTGTAAAAATAAAAATCTTACAGGCTTAAATTGTTTAGTTAATCAAATGACATTAATAATAATAATAATAATAATAATAATAATAATAATAAAGGGACTAAGCCGAAAGAAAATGAATGAATGAATGAATGAATGAATGAATGAATGAATAACTTATTAAAATAAGTTCGAGTAACAGAAAACAGACAACAGTTTGTTGTCATGACAAAAATTACACATTTACATCATTCATTAGGCTCGTTTGAGGTGCGTCTCGCCTTGACTGCATTGTAGACGAGAGCAGGCGGCTGCAGTAAGAGGAGGGCTCAAAAAATACATCAGAAGTCGGACACTTCCCGAATCTCGCTGTTTTGCCGCCTGGAAACGTCACCAGGGGCGGAGATCGCGTTCACGTTTTCTATCGCGGACGAATGACCTCATTAAAAATACTATGGTGATTTATAGTAAATATTATAGTGTTTTTGAACATGTTTTTTCAGTATTGGGTTATGTTTATAGTTGTTGTGATACCAGAGCATCTATAGCATTTAAATAGGCTATTTGTTATAATATGGTTCAAAAACACTGTAGTATTGCTATAAATTACTGCAGTATTTTTTAATGAGGGAGTGGATGCAATTGAAATATCACTGTTTTTACAAAAAGATGGTCATAATCACAGAAGATGAACAGCTCATTACTTAAAATATAAATCTGCATATTCAACAGTGGTAAATGTTAAAAGAATGACAAAATAAACAGCTTATACAGCAAGAAAAGCTTCAAGATATCTAATTTGGCTACATTATAAATTAAGCAGCTATAGCAAGATGCTTTTGACTGACAGGTCATGACAAATGTTTGTTTGTTTATTTGTTTTGCTAGGAATGTCCCTAGAATTTGGCATTTTATTGAACAAGTGGTGCATTTCTATAGTCATTTCAGACTTTCTATAGAGGGCGTTAGAAGGTATAAAGGGAAATACAACTGAAGACAACATTATTCGCCCTCTTGTGAAGTTTAAAGAAATGGTGTTGCATCAAATATGTAAAAGTGCTGTTTAACAGATTTTGTTTTCAACTGTTTTATAAACTAATTTCTACTAACTAAATTCTCTAGTCTTTGCCATGATGACAATATTATATTATATATTTTACATAATATTTTACTAGTTTTTTACAAGATACTAGTATTCAGCCTAAAGTGCAATTTAAAGAGATAACTATAGATTAATTATGTTAAGATAAATGAGGAAAGCCATTGGACAACAGTGGTTTGTTCTGTAGACAAAGTATAAAGGGGCTAAATATATTGACATGCTTATTAGGCCTATAAACAGCTTTTACTCCAGCCAGACTAAAATAAACAGCCTAAGACTTTCTCCAGAATAAAAACTATAGGCTGCAGGAAATACTGGGAAAATGTTCTTCTATTAAACATAACTTTTGACTTCACATACCTGTGTGTGTGTGTGTGTGTGTGTTGTTTACTACACCCCTTTCACTTATCAAACCACACAAAGATGAGGCATAATGGCAAAACAGTCTGATTACCTCATGTATGCATATATGTATGTAGGCCTATTGGATTGATTTTTATGGAATAACGTTGCATAAAAATTACAATACAAAACTCACACAAACATACAAACAATTGAAAATGACAACAAACAGGACTTTAAACTGAGAGAGAAATAAAATGCAGCACATGCACATCCTAATGATTTATATGTACCATTTAGTTATATTAGGTCACATTATGTTTTTACAAAGGTGTGTTTTGTTTTTGTTTGCATGTAAATCTAAATTAATAAACATATGTAATGCTCTTTATGACTTTTTTTTTTTTAATTATCAACGAAAATACAAAAAAGGTGTACAACAAAGCCAGGATAAACCTTAGTAAAAACAAGATTAGAATAACGTGTAGTTTGTCAGTCTCATCCAATGAGCTTTAATCGAGTTTTTTGGCGCACGTCAGCGTGACATCAGAGCCAGGCGCACGCAACTCGGACACGTTTCTAACCAGCATGCATCTTGCGGTGATCACCGGTGATCGATTCTGCGCAGATTTTGGCCATCTCAAACGAGCCTATTCATTCATTTTCCTTCGGCTTAGTCCCTTTATTTATCAGAGGTCCCTACAGCGGAATGAACCGTCAACTATTCCAGCATACATTTTACGCAGCGGATGCCCTCCTAGCTGCAACCCAGTACTGGGAAACACCCATACACACATTCTCTCTCTCTCTCTCTCTCTCTCTCTCTCTCTCTCACACACACACACACACACTACGGCCAATTTAGTTCATCAACTCCCCTATAGCGCATGTGTTTGGACTGTGGGGGAAACCGGAGCACCTGGAGGAAACCCACGCCAACACGTGGAGAACATGCAAACTCCACACTGAAACGCCAACTGACCCAGCCGGGACTCAAACCAGCGACCTTCATGCTGTGAGGCCACAGTGATAACCACTGAGCCACCATGCAGTGCCACATATGCATCAATATAATGAAAGACAGACAGACAGTTAATGTGTTTTAGTGAAGCTAGTTTACATTGATCTAATAATAACACGATTACATAAATCTCAGCATTTCTCTCAAATATACATACAAATATTCCATACCTACAATTAGACAATGAGACCAATATAATAAAAGACTCAAGGCAGACAGACGGTCAGTCAGCCAGCCAGCCAGTCAGGTCAGCTAGTCAGTCAGTCAGTCAGTCAGTCAGTCAGTCAGCTAGTCAGTCAGTCAGTCAGTCAGTCAGTTTGCTAGCTAGTCAGTCAGTCAGTCAGTCAGTCAGTCAGTTAGCTAGTCAGTCAGTCAGTCAGTCAGTTAGACAGTCAGTTAGACAGTTAGCTAGCTAGTCAGTCAGCTAGTCAGTCAGCTAGTCAGTCAGTCAGTTTGCTATCTAGTCAGTCAGTCAGTCAGTTAGTTAGTTAGTCAGTCAGTTGATCAATTAGCTAGCTAGTCAGTCAATCAGTCAGTCAGTCAATCAGTCAGTTAGTCAGTCAGCTAGCTAGTCAGTCAGTCAGTCAGTCAATCAGTCAGTTAGTCAGTCAGATAGTCAGTCAGTTAGCTAGCTAGTCAGTCAGTCAGTCAGTCAGCTAGCTAGTCAGTCAGTCAGTTAGTCAGTTACTACAACATCAACCCAGACAATATAGCACTGCAAATTATTACAGATGTGCAGAAAAGTCACTTTTTACAACTTTTCAAGGTTAGAATTTGTTGGAAGAAAGATCAAGATCCCATGTTGTAATTCAAAAGCAGAAATAAACAGGGGAAAATAAAAACATGAACCACAAAACACAGAAAACTGATGTTTTTACCGTTGGTTAGTGTTGTTAAATCTATCCAATAAATCAAAATCAACAACTGAAGCTTCTCTCTTTCACACACACAACTAAAACTCAAATTTTAGCTCAATGACACACAGATAAGTTGGTTAGTTGGTTAGTGGTCAAATCTATCCAATAAATCAAAATCAATAAACAAAGCTCTTCTCCTTCACAAAAGTTTCAAATGCACACAACTAAAACTAAACATTTAGACCAATATAATGACAGACAGACTGATATTAGTTAGTTAGTTAGTTAGTTAGTTAGTGTTGTCAAATCCATCCAATAAATCAAAATCACCAATTAAAGCTCTTCTCTTTCACACACAACTAAAACTCAACATTTAGCTCAATATATTGACAAACAGATGGAGAGTGAGTTAGTAAGTGAGTTAGTTAGTCAGTTAGTTAGTGTTGTGGAATCTATCGAATAAATCAAAATCAGTAAATTAAGCTTTTCAATTTCGTACACATTACTAAAGCTCAACATTTAGCTCAATATAATGACAGACATATAAGTTAGTTAGTCAGTCAGTCAGTCAGTCAGTCAGTCAGTCAGTCAGTTAGTTAGTTAGTTAGTTAGTTAGTTAGTTAGTTAGTTAGTTAGTTAGTTAGTTAGTTGAATATATACAATAAATCAAAATCACCAATTAAAGCTCTTCTCTTTCACACACAACTAAAACTCAACATTAAGCTCAATATATTGACAAACAGATGGAGTGAGTTAGTTAGTGAGTTAGTTAGTCAGTTAGTTAGTGTTGTTGAATCTATCGAATAAATCAAAATCAATAAATTAAGCTCTTCAATTTTACACACATTACTAAAACTCAACATTTAGCTCAATATAATGACAGACAGACATGGTTGGTTAGTTAGTTAGTTAGTTAGTTAGTTAGTTAGTTAGTTAGTTAGTTAGTTAGTTAGTTAGTTAGTTAGTTAGTTAGTTAGTTAGTTGAATATATACAATAAATCAAAATCAATAAATGAAACTCTTCTCTTCCACACACAACTAAAACTCAACATTTAACTTAATATAATGACAGACAGTTAGTTGGTTGGTTGGTTGGTTGGTTAGTTAGTAAGTGTTAAAATCAAACCAATAAATCAAAATCACCAATTAAAACTCTTCTCTTTCACACACAACTAAAACTCAACATTTAGCTCAATATAATGACAGACAGTTAGTTAGTAAGTTAGTTGGTTGGTTGGTTGGTTGGTTGGTTGGTTAGTTAGTAAGTAAGTGTTGTCAAATCAAACCAATAAATCAAAATCACCAATTAAAGCTCTTCTCTTTCACACACATTACTAAAACTCAACATTTAGCTCAATATAATGACAGACAGTTAGTTAGTAAGTTAGTTGGTTGGTTGGTTGGTTGGTTGGTTGGTTAGTTAGTAAGTAAGTGTTGTCAAATCAAACCAATAAATCAAAATCACCAATTAAAGCTCTTCTCTTTCACACACATTACTAAAACTCAACATTTAGCTCAATATATTGACAGACAGACTGATAGTTAGATAGTTAGTTAGTTAGTTAGTTAGTTAGTTAGTTAGTTAGTTAGTTAGTTAGTTAGTTAGTGTTGTTGAATCTATAGAATAAATCAAAATGAGTAAATTAAGCTCTTCAATTTCGTACACATTACTAAAGCTCAACATTTAGCTCAATATAATGACAGACATATAAGTTAGTTAGTTAGTTAGTTGGTTAGTTGGTTAGTTGGTTGGTTGGTTGGTTGGTTGGTTAGTTAGTTAGTTGAATATATACAATAAATCAAAATCAATAAATGAAACTCTTCTCATCCACACACAACATTTACCTTAATATAATGACAGACATATAAGTAAGTTAGTTAGTTAGTTAGTTAGTTAGTTAGTTAGTTAGTTAGTTAGTTAGTTGGTTAGTTAGTTGGTTAGTTGGTTGGTTGGTTGGTTGGTTGGTTGGTTGGTTGGTTGGTTGGTTGAATATATACAATAAATCAAAATCAATAAATGAAACTCTTCTAGTTGGTTGGTTGGTTGGTTGGTTGGTTGGTTAGTTAGTTGAATATATACAATAAATCAAAATCAATAAATGAAACTCTTCTCATCCACACACAACTAAAACTCAACATTTACCTTAATATAATGACAGACAGTTAGTTAGTAAGTTAGTTGGTTGGTTGGTTGGTTGGTTAGTTAGTAAGTGTTGTCAAATCAAACCAATAAATCAAAATCACCAATTAAAGCTCTTCTCTTTTACACACACAACTAAAACTCAACATTTAGCTCAATATATTGACAAACAGATGGAGAGTTAGTTGGTTAGTTAGTTAGTTAGTTAGTTAGTTAGTTAGTTAGTTAGTTAGTTAGTTAGTTAGTGTTGTTGAATCTATCGAATAAATCAAAATCAGTAAATTAAGCTCTTCAATTTCGTACACATTACTAAAGCTCAACATTTTGCTCAATATAATGACAGACAGACTGATAGGTAGTTAGTTAGTTAGTTAGTTAGTGGTCAAATCTATCCAATAAATCTAAATCAATAAACAAAGCTCTTCTCCTTCACATATAACTAAAACTCGACATTACCTCAATATATTGACAGACAGACAATGTTTAGTTAGTGAGTTTGTTAGTTAGTTAGTTAGTTAATGAGTCATTTAATGTTGTTAAAACTATACGAGAAATCAAAATCAACAAATGGAGCTCTTCTTTTTTCACACAAATTACACTGATAATTAGTTAGCTAGTTAGTTAGTTGTGTTGAATATATCCAATTAATTTAAATCAATAAATGATTTTACACACACAACTAAAACTCCATCTTTTGAATCAATATAAAGACAGACAGATGGAAAGTGAGTTAGTCGGTAAGTGTTGTCAAATAGATCCAATAAATCAAAATCAACAATTGAAGCTCTTCTCCTTCACACACATTACTATAAAATTCATCATTGAGCGCTCAATATAAAGACAGACAGATGAATAATTAGTTAGCTAGCTAGTTGGTTGGTTAGTTAGTTAAGTGTTGTCAAATCTATCCAATAAGTCAAATACAACAAATGAAGCTGTTCTCTTTTACACACACACAAACTCGACGTGTAGATCAATACAATGACAAACAGAGGATGGATAGTTAGTTAGTTAGTTAGTTAGTTAGTTAGTTAGTTAGTTAGTGTTGTCAAAGCTATCCAATAAATCAAAAATCAACAACTTAGGCTCTTCTCTTTCACACACATTACTAAAACTCGACAAGTAGCTCAATATATTGACAGACAGATGGAGAGTTGGTGAGTAAGCTAGTTGCATCTGTCCAAAGGAACAAATCAAAATCAATGGAGCTCTTAATCAGACATAGTTAACTAAATCTCAACATTTGACTTAATATAATGACAAATAAGTTAGCTAGTTGTAAAAAAATGAAACAAACAAGTTTCATACACACACACACACACACACACACACACACACACACACACTAAAAACACAAACTAAAACTCGACATTTGGCACCGTATAATGACAGACAGACTGACAGAAAGTTTTGTAGTTGTCGAATATATCCAATAAATCAAAATCAACAAATGAAGCTGTTCTCTTTTATGAAAGTGTCATACATTACACACACAACTAAAACTCAACATTTCACTCACTACACGGACAGTCAGTTATCTACTTAGTGCACTAGTTAGTGTCTCACCTATCCTCAGGAACAGCACCACGCTGAACATAGACAGCAGTGTCGGGATTACCACGCCGAAGAAAGTGTTGAGTTTGGGCGGCTGCGCGGCGGTGGGTCTCCGCGCTCCGGGTCTCCGGATCCGCGTGTCCGGCACTTCATGGCCGGGGCTCGCGGTCTGCCGGTGCTCCTTGGGCTCCCCGGGCTCGTGCCCGCTCGCCGAGAGCCGGTAATGCAGCAGCGGAGTCCGTTCAGACATGACGCCGAGATTCAGGCTTCCTTCTCCGGCTGCGGTCACATGACAGTCTGTGTTTACAGCAGATTGTCACATGACACACTGAGGCAGCAGCCAATCAGCGGCCGCCAAACAACAATACAGCTCTTTCTGTGATTCATTAATGTGGATGCACTGGAATGCAGAGTATATATATATATATATATGTATATATAAAGTTGAAGTCAGAATAGCCCTCCTGAAATATCTGAAAGTTCTTAAATCAAGCAGCATTTTCTAGAGAAGTAACAATGTTGTAAGAAATCAGAAAAAAAAAATCAGAAATCAGAAAAAAAAGTCTAACAATACTGTAAGAAATAAGAAAAAAATCAGAAAAAAAGTCTAAAGGTTTTACCTAACCAAGCTAAATAATCTGCCAATGTTCTAAGCAAATCCACTTACCTCATTGTCAGATTATTTTGCTTGTTTTAAGAAAAAAATTACTTTATTTTTACATATTATTTCTGCAAACAAGGCAATATTTGTTAATAAATAACATAAAATATTAAACATAAATTAAATATTAAATATTAAACATTATTAAAAAACATAAAAATATTAATAAAATAATTAAACATTAAAAACAATAATAACAACAATAAACAAAAAAATTAATAATTAGGAAAGTATAAAACTATAAAATTAAAATAATTTAAGTTTTTAATAATTTATAATAATATAATTTTATAATGTAAGTTTGATGTTTTATTAAAGAACTGTCTTCTGCGTCATCTATTTATATTCAAATAGAAAACCACGCTTATAATATTTAAAAATGTTACTGTTTTTGTTGTACTTTGGATTAAATAAATGCTCGGAGTAGAGCCGCTGGTCCTCCACATCAAGAGAAGTCAGCTGAGGTGGCCCTGGCATCTGTTTCAGGTGGCTTCTGGACGCCTACCTAGGGAGGTGTTCCAGGCATGTCCCACCTGGAGGAGGTCTCGGGGAAAACCCAGGACAAGCTGGAGTGACTATGTCTCTCGGCTGGCCTGGGAACGCCTTGCGATCCCTCCTGGAGGAGCTGGAGGAAGTGTCTGGGAAGAGGGAGGTCTGGGGTTCTCTCCTAAGACTGCCCGGAAAAGCAGATGAAAATGAGATGAGATGAGTATAAATCTCACATTCGAGTGTTTAAAAGATATAATTAAATCAATATAACGACAGACTGACAGCAGATCGACGATTAGTTAGTCTAATCTAAGCTCTGTCTGTCAATGGATCACCAGCTTTCTGAAAGATAGACAACAGCTAGTCAGAATGGGCAAAATCACATCTGACAGCCGCACCATCAGCACTGGTGCCCCACAGGGATGCGTTCTCTCCCCGCTGCTCTTCTGTACACCAACGACTGCACCGCAAAAGATCCCTCCATCAAGCTCTTGAAGTTTTCGGATGACACTACTGTCATCGGCCTCATCCGGAATGGTGACGAGTCTGCATACAGACAGGAGGTGGAGCGGCTGGCTTTATGGTGCAGATACAACAACCTGGAGCTGAACACGCTCAAAACAGTGGAGATGATAGTGGACTTTAGGAGAAACCCCCTGCACTCCCCCCACTCACCATCATGAACAGCACTGTGGCTGCAGTAGAGTCATTCAGGTTCCTGGGCACCACCATCTCTCAGGATCTGAAGTGGGACATTCACATAGACTCTATTGTGAAGAAAGCCCAGCAGAGACTGTACTTCCTTCGTCAGCTGAGGAAGTTCAACCTGCCACAGGAGCTGCTCGTACAGTTCTACTCAGCTGTCATCCAATCCATCCTCTGCACTTCAATCACCGTCTGGTTCAGCTCAGCTGCCAAAACTGACCTCCGTAGACTACAGCGAATAGTCCGGACTGCTGAAGGAATCACTGGCACTGCCCTTCCTACAATTCAAGAACTGTACTCTTCCAGAGTGAGTAAAAGGGCTCGCAAAATCACTCTGGATGCCTCGCACCCAGCACACTACCTGTTCCAACTGTTACCGTCTGGTCGGCGCTACAGAGCACCAAGCACAAAAACAGCAAGACACAGGCAAAGTTTATTTCCTCAGGCCATCTACCTCATGAACAGTTAAATATTCCCCTACTGGGCAATAAACATGCAATACTTTCTCATACGCACTCGTACACAGCACCTTATAAAAATATACAATGCAATACTTTCTCCATTTGCATTGGTACACAGCACCTTATAACCTGTATATTTACAACATATCTGTACATACAATTCAACATCCAGATCTTTTTGACTAACTGCATCTCTGTCTAATGTTTATCGCCTTTTTCTTTTCTTATATTTAATTTTGTGTTGTCAGTCGTCACTTTATGTACACTGGAAGCTTCTGTAGCCAAAACAAATTCCTTGTGTGTGTGAAGCACACGTGGCAATAAAACTGATTCTGATTCTGATCTTTCCCGATAAATGATCAATCAATCTCTTGCACACAAGTTTCTGCTATTTACACGATAATAACCTGCAAAAATGAATTACTGTAAAAAGCACAAACATATTGTACATGTATAAAACGCTACAACAATGTGACTTAACAGATATTGTTGTTTTATTATTATTATTACTGATGATGATAACACAAAAATCCTACAATCTCTGTATAATATCAAATACACTGTATACATACACTAAAAAATCTTACTGCCTTAAACTGTTTAGTTAATCAAATGACATTTTCTAGTCATCTCAACTTACAATAGTCAAATCCACTTAAAATATTATGTTAAAACCTGTATACCTAAAAAAAACAATGAGCTGAAACCTGATTAACTTATTAAAATAAGTTTAAGTAAAAGAAAAACATTTATCATGACTTTATCATATCATTTATATTCCATATATAACAAAAATTACACATTTACATCATTCACTCATTTTCCGTCAGCTTAGTCCCTTTATTCGCCACAGTGGAATGAACCACCAACTATTCCAGCATATTTTTTACACAGCGGGTGCCCTTCCAGCTACATCCCAGTACTAGGAAACACCCATACACACTCATTCACACGCACACACTCATACACTACGGCCAGTTTAGTTAATCAATTCCCCTATAGCGCATGTGTTTGGACTGTGGGGGACGCGCAGCACGTTAACGCCAATAACGGCCAGCCACTAATTTATATCATAGTAATTGTAGTGTATTGAGTGTGAGATGAGACTCATGAGATGGAAGTGTGAGATGGGATGTATTTTGTGTTGGTCACTCTTTGTATAACCCTGACCGTCTGTTTTGCGTCTCCTGTTTTCGTTACTGCAGACTAGTTCAGTAAACAGAAGGAAAGAAAAAACGCCTGCATGTGTTTAGCGTTTCTCCATATCGCAAACACAACAGTAATTCGCTAGTGTTTGCTTTGGCTTTTTCACGGTTAATTATTGTGATCTTCCGATTGCAGCAGAAATACTGGGAAATCTCTGTAGACTGATGACATTTCATGCCATTCAGCTTTATAATCTTAAACTGTGAGCAAAATCAGCTGTTTTATCGTCACTTTAGACATTACGCTAGCGAATCATTCAGACACTAGCTAAAGTGACGTTAGTGAATGAGCAGCGGTTTCTGCTGTCCTGACGTCAGCTGCAGATGTGAATGAATGGAGGAAGAAAGTAGTTCCTCACACAAAAGGGTTTTTGAGAGCCTCCTTGTTTGATTTTCTTTTTTATATACATGATTATGCCGTCAAATTGTTGTATATACGCAATATATGGCTGTATATCAGCACTGGTGGGACACTTAAGCCTGGTTTATACTTCTGCGTCAAGTGATCGCCGTAACCCACGGCGCAAGCCTCGCGCGTAGCAGTGCATTTATACTTGTGCGCGCTGTTTCTGTTTCTCTGCAATAACACTTCCCAAACGCTAGCTGGCAGTAGGTGTTTATGTTTCTATGTGTCGAGTTTCTTCACTGGTGTTTTGTTTTTTCTGAACACTTCCTTAATCTACAAGTGGCTCAAACTCGCTCATTTTGAGGCGGGAACCGGCGGACGTGCAACAACTTTAATCATGAGGTAAACACAAAACAACAGTCTCCATCCGGAGCTCCTTCACGGGACTCCACACTTGTAAACACTCGCTGCATCGAGTGCGCGGCTCTCACCTCCGCCCACACCCGTCAGCGCTACCAAGCCGACCAATCACAGAGCTTGCGCTACACGTACGCGTTACATTTTTTGAGAGGTGTGCGTCAACGACGCCGACGGTTACAGCGAGGGGCTGTGCGTCCAGCGTAGGCTGCGCCGTAGCACACATGTGTTGACGAAGAAGTATAAATCGGCCTTAAGAGCCAACGCACACCTGCCACCAGTGCTGATATACAGCCATATCGCACTGCTACTCGTGTGTTATATATATATATATATATATTTTTTTTTTTTTACTCAAACACAAGATTTAGCAGAATAAAGCTTATAATATTTGCTGTAATATGAGTTGGCTAATTTACAATCAGGTGCCATTTTTTTCAGATGGCAACTTTTCGACAGTATCTGAAGAACTGCACTTGGGAACATTCGTATGACGCCATCTTAGATTTAATCTGAAAGAAACAAACACTGTTAAAGACTTCTGCTAGTCTGGTCCTGCTCCTGAGTCCAGTTTATCCACTTCATAAAGGAGGAACGACAGAGCAGTAGATTCATCTGTGTGTGTGTGTGTGTGTGTGTGTGTGTGTGTGTGTGTGTGTGTGTGTGTGTGTGTGTGTGTGTGTGTGTGTGTGTGTGTGTGTGTGTGTGTGTGTGTGAGAGAGAGAGAGAGAGAGAGAGGAAGTGTGTATGAGTGTGTTTGTTTAAAGGTGTGTGTGGGTGTTATAATGTTTCTATATAATGTGTGTATGTGTGCTGTGCACAGGTGTGTGTTGGGTTTGTGTGTATGTGTGTCTGTAAGTGTGTGTGTAAAAGAGAGAGAGAGAGAGAGTGTATGAGTGTGTGAGTGTCTGTTGAAGTGTGTGTGTCTCTGTCATCTGTATATGGGGTGCAGGGCTGGTCACCATGGCAACCACAAGCAATGGAGAGCCTCATAAAGAGAGCGTCTGCGTTTGCCTCTCTGTTTTCTCCACCTCCGTCTCTCCTTTCTCTCCGTCTCTGCTTCCGTCTGCTGTTCTCCGGGATCTGATGCTGCAGGCGGAGTGCTTCTGGAGGATTCTGCAGGATTCTCCACTCTAGATGTAGATGGCTGGTGTTTGTCCGCTGTGTCGTCGCTGTTTTGATGTCGCTCTGATTCTGCCATGTTCTCACACTCTCTGCGGCCGCTGCATCACTGAGGGGGCGTGGCTTGATCTGTGTGGGGGCGGAGTCGAGGGAGTGGCCTCAATACACGAGGGCAGAGTCAAGGGAGTGACCTCAACACATGAAGGCGGAGTCAGTGGAGTGACCTCAACACATGGAGACGAAGCTGTAGGTTTGTCATCTGAATCTAAAGGCGGAGTCAAGGGAGTGACTTCACCACATGTGGGCGGAGTCAGTGGAGTGACCTCAACGTGTGGAGGCGGAGTCAGTGGAGTGACCTCAACACATGAGGGTGGAGTCAGTGAAGTGACCTCAACACATGGGGGCGGAGTTTGTGGAGTGACCTTAACACATGAAGGCGGAGTCAAGGAAGTGACCTTAACACATGGAGGCGGAGCTGAAGGTTTGTCATCTAAATCTAAAGGCGGAGTTAAGAAAGTGAACTCACCACATGGGGGTGGAGCTTGTGGAGTGACCTCAACACATGAGGGTGGAGTCAGTGGAGTGACCTCAACACATGAGGGTGGAGTCAGTGGAGTGACCTCAACACATGGAGCCGGAGCTGTAGGTTTGTCATCTGAATCTAAAGGCGGAGTCAAGAAAGTGACTTCACCACATGGGGGCGGAGTCTGTGGAGTGACCCCAATACATGGAGGCGAATTCAGTGGAGTGACCTCAACACATGAGGGTGGAGCTGTAGGTTTGTCATCTGAATCTAAAGGCGGAGTTAAGAAAGTGAACTCACCACATGGGGGTGGAGTTTGTGGAGTGACCTCCACACATGAAGGCGGAGTCAGTGGGGTGACCTCAACACATGGAGGCGGTATCACTGGAGTGACCTCAACCCATGTAGGCAGAGCTGTAGGTTTGTCGTCTGAATCTAAAGGCGGAGTCAAGAGAGTGACTTCAACACATGGAGGCGGAGTTAATGGAGTGACCTTAACACATGAGGGTGGAGTCAGTGGAGTGACATCAACATGTGGAGGTGGAGCTGTAGGGTTGTCATCTATATCTAAAGGCGGAGTCAAGGGAGTGACTTCACCGTATGAGGGCGGAGTCAGGGGCGTGTCTTCTGTCTGTGCAGTTCTTTGTCCGAGCTGCCGTCACAGTGTTGAGCTGCCATGCTTCGACTGGTCGTCTGCTCTGACCTGTTTGCCCTTTGACCCCACCGTGACCCTTGACCCCACAGTAAAAGGAATGTTTGAGGGTCAGAGCTGGGAGACGGGTGAGTCTACTGTATATTCTGCTGTATGTATTCCTGCAAAACAGCATGTGCAAACATTAGCTGCAAATAAAATATGTTTGTAATTATTATTATTTAAATGATAAAGCATTTGCTCCTGCATTTGATAGTTATTGCTAAAATTACACTAATTATGTATTTCAAAATGCATTTTATACACACTATTCAGCTTGATAACAACAATAATTATTATTATATTGCTATTGAAAAGTGTGCAGCACTCAACAGCAATGAACAAAATGAAAACAGAAACAAATCAATAGCACAAACTCCACTGAAAGCATTCATATATACTCTAGATCAATGATTACTTTTGTTTGTTTCACTTTTATAATTATTATTACTGTAAATTACTATACCTGTACTGTGCAGTACATAACATATACTGCTTGCTATTTACTGAAAACAATGTGCTGTATTTCTATATTATATTATATTCTATATCTATATTATATTATTTTAAATAAATATTCTTGCTTCCAGATTGCATAAACTGCATTTAAAATGCTTGTAAACATTATTTATTATTATTATTATTATTATTATTATTATTATTATTATTATTATTATTATTATTATTAATATTAATATTATTATACGTAAATAAGGAACATTGCTATAGTATTATGGTTATAATAACCTTTAATTATTATTATTATTATTATTATTATTATTATTATTATTATTATTATTATTATTATTATTATTATTATTATTAATATTATTATATGTAAATAAGGAACATTGCTATAGTATTATGGTTATAATAACCTTTAATTATTATTATTATTATTATTATTATTATTATTATTATTATTATTATTATTATTGTTATTATTATATTGTAATTTAAGGAACATTGCAGTAGAATTATAATTATCATTATAACTTTTTATTATTAATATTATTATTATAATTACTTTTTTTTTTTTTTAAATTGTAATTTAAGGAACATTGCTGTAGTATTATAGTTATTAAAACCTTTAATTATTACTGTTATTTTTATTATTATTATTATTATTATTATATGTAATTTAAGGAACATTGCTGTAGTATTATAGTTATTAAAACCTTTAATTATTACTGTTATTTTTATTATTATTATTATTATTATTATTATTATTATTATTATTACTATTATTATTATTGTTATTGTTATATGTAATTTAAGGAACTTTGCTGTAGAATTATATTTATCATTATGATATTTTATTATTAATATAATTATTATAATTACTTTTAAAAAATTGTAATTTAAGAAACATTGCTGTAGTATTATAGTTATTGTAACCTTTAATTATTATTATTATTGCTATTATTATTATTATTATTATTATTATTGTTATTATTATATTGTAATTTAAGGAACATTGCAGTAGAATTATAATTATCATTATGACATTTTATTATTAATATTATTATTATAATTACTTTAAAAAATTGTAATTTAAGGAACATTGCTGTAGTATTATAGTTATTATAACCTTTAATTATTACTGTTATTTTTATTATTATTGTTATTATTAGATGTAATTTAAGGAACATTGCTGTAGAATTATAATTATCATTATAACCTTTAATTATTATTATTTTTTTTTTGTAATTTAAGAAACATTGCTATAGTATTATAGTTATTATAACCTTTAATTATTATTATTGCTATTATTATTATTATTATTATTATATGTAATTTAATGAATATTGCTGTAGAATTATAATAATCATGCATTTATTACTTTTCTTTACGGCTCAGTTTGATTATTAATCTGGGGTCGCCACAGCAAAATGAACCGCCAACTTATCCAGCAATTGTTTTACGCAGCGGATGCCCTTCCAGCTGCAACCCATCACTGGGAAACATTCACACACACTCATACACTACGGACAATTGAGCTTACCCATTTGACCTGTACAGCATGTGTTTGGACTGTGGGGGAAACCGGAGCACCCTGAGGAAACCCACATGAGTACGAGGAGAACATGCAAACTCCACACAGAAACGTAAACTGACCAAGCCGAGGTTCGAACCAGTGACATTCTTGCTGTGAGGCCACAGCACTAGCCACTGCGCCACCGCCTATAATAATCATTATAACCTCTAATTATTATTATAAGTAGTATTAATATTACTATTATTGTCGTACTTTTATACTATAAATGATAAAATGTCTTTTATAAAATGTCTAAAACACCTTTAACTTTGGTAAAAACGCTGTAAAGTCCTTGAAGCTTTAGTAAACACAAGCATGCTTAAATGGATGAGTGTTGTTTATGTTGTCATTGCGGTCTCTGTCCTCTAGATGGCACTGCAGATCTTTCTGAAGAGGAAATGCAGCAATCTGTATCAGGCAAGTCATTTACAATACAACAACAGTGCACTGCATACTGCACACTAAACTGCATACTACACAATTTACACTGCGCACTGCAAAATACACACTACACAATGCACCCTACACACTATAAACTACACACTACTTGATACACACTGCATACAACAGGCTTTACAACACACAACAGACACTGCACAATACACAAAACACACTGTACACCACATATTACACAGGAAAGCCTGTACACTACACAAAACCCACTGTACATACTACACACTATAGACTACACACTATGCAACAGGCTTCACACTACACAACACACACTATACACTACAAACTACACAACACACACTACATATTACAAACTACACTACACAAAACCCTCTTTACATACTACACACTATAGACTACACACTATAGACGAATTACCATGTTTGTAAACATTTAGGATGGGCGCGCAGGGAGGTAGCAGAAATAGACCGGGAGCGCTAGCATTTACTGCGAGGGAATGACACCCGATGTGGTACAGAATTTGTTGTTGTCTTAGAAATAAGATAAATTGATTACATATTATATATACAGTGAGGGGAAATAAGTATTTAATCACACTGTGATTTTTCAAGATCTCCTAGTTAGAAATCATGGAGGGGTCTAGAATTTTCAGTATAGGTGCAATTCCACTGTGAGAGACAGAATCTACAAATAAAAATGCAGAAATCACATTGTATGACTTTTTAACAATTTATTAGTAAATTACTGTGTGAAATAAGTATTTGATCACTTGAGTCGAGCATTTTAAATATTTAGTACAGAAGCCTTTGTTAACATTTACAGAGGTCAAAGGGTTCCTGTAGTTCTTCACCAGGTTTGCACACACTGAAGGAGGGATTTTGCCCACTGATCTTCTCTAGATCTGTCAGCTTTCAGGGCTGTCGCTGGAGTTTCAGCTCCCTCCAAAGATTTTCTATTGGATTTAGATCTGGAGACTGGCTAGACCACTCCAAAACCTTGTTATGCTTCTTACGAAGCCACTCCTTGGTTTTCCTGGCTGTGTGCTTTGGGTCATTGTCATGTTGGAAGACCCAGCCACGACCCATCTTTAATGCTCTGACTGAGGGAAGGAGGTTTTTGCCCAATATCTCACAATACATGGCCACGTTCATCCTCTCCTTAATACAGTGCAGTCATTCTGTCCCCTGTGCAGAAAAACACCCCAGAGCATGATGCTTCCAGCCCCATGCTTCACTGTAGGTATGGTATTATTGGGATGATACACATCATTCTTCTTCCTCCAAATTCGGTGAATAGAGTTAAGACCAAAAAGTTTTACTTTGGTCTCATCTGACCACAGGACTTTCTCCCATGAATACTCTGGACCATCCAGATGGTCCCTGGCAAACTTCAGATGGGTCTTGACATGGGCTAACTTAAACAGGGGAACCTTCCGTGCGATGCATGGTTTTAAAACATGACATCTTACTGTATTACTGATAGTACCCTTGAAAACGGTGGTCCCAGCTCTCTTCACGGCATTGATCAGCTCCTCCCGCATAATTCTGGACTGATTCTAGACCATTCTTGGCATCATTAATACCCCACGAGGAGAGATCTTCTGTGGGGCCCCAGTCTGAAGGACATTAACAGTCATCATTAGCCTCTTCCATTTTCTTGGCAGTTGCCCCGTAGCAGTTTCAGCTTTATGAAAGTCTACAATTTCATCTCTTGTGTCTTTTGACAGCTCTTGGTTTTGGCCATGTTGCTACTTAGACTTTTGACTGATTTTGGGGTGCACAGGTGTCTTTATGACAGCTAGTGACCTCAAACAAGTGCTACTAAAGTAGAATCATGAGCAGAGTGCAGCTGGACTATTTTAAAGCAAAATAACAGGTCTTTGAGGGTCAGAAATTTGGCTGAAAAGCAAGTGATCAAACTCTTATTTCACACAGTAATTTACAAATAAATTGTTAAAAAGTCATACAATGTGATTTCTGCATTACTTTTAGATTCTGTCTCTCACAGTGGAATTGCACCTATACTGACAATTCTAGACCCCTCCATGATTTCTAAGTAGGAGATCTTGAAAAATCCCAGTGTGATTAAATACTTATTTCCCTCACTGTATTATTTACATAATGCTTTCAGCGAATTATAACAGCTTGTCACCCAGTGATAAACACAGTGATTCGGGAAAATTAACGTTAAACGTCTGACAGCTCCATTTGCGATAGCACCCTCCCAATGGATATTGAATAAGACGAAAGGGCCAAGCATCAGCCCCAAATATACAATCTCATTGAAGCTCCAAAGGATTTTACAGGAGAAAAGTTAAAGGTCTACAAGTGTTTGGATGCCAACAATTGTGTTCTGTGTGGTCATGTGCAGGTGATAATGTTCCCTGATTACCAGATTCAAAACTTTGTAGTGCTAAAAACCGAGGTTCTCACTCGAGTACGATTGCTACATTTACACCTGCCCAAACGAACCGCACCAAGAGGTTGGAACTATAGGAGCGATTCAACCGAACTAAATAAGCCGTTGTGAAAGCACCCTTTATAAACCGATTGATCCAGTTCAGCAAATCCAACTGATTCTTATAAAATGGTTTGCATTTCTAATAAACACTAATCCACAAATTACCTAAAGTTACCTACTTTTTAACTTGCATGGCACTCCCTCTGACAAGGAAAAAAACAATATCCCAAGTTATCCACTTAAAAAAATCATCAACTCGAGTCAGGAATGAGGAATGGCTTGCAGTGCTTTATTCAGAACAGTGCAGCAAACATAAATCTTTCAGACCGATCCGAGAACCGAGGAGCTGTTAATACTGCGCATGCGTGACGTAGAACTTTCGGTTTTGTTTTGTTTTTAAATGCACAATATATAACAAACGGTTATGTATTTAACAAATCAAGTCTCAAGTCATGACAGTCAAGTCCAAGTCAAGACGAGTCTTTTTTGGATATTTGTCAAGTCCTAAATTAAGTCTGACTCGAGTCAAGTCATGTGACACGAGTCCCCCATCTCTGCTATACACTACAAAGCAGTGGTGTAAAGTACTTGAGTAAATGGACTTCGTTACTTTACTTAAGTATTTTTTTGGCTACTTTGTACTTGTACTGAGTATCAAAAAAGCAACTTTTACTCTCTACTTGACTACATTTTTGATTGAATATATGTACTTATCACTCCACTACATTTGAACGGATGCTTACCGTTACTCATTACATTGTGATTGTGCACGACAAGTCGCCATCTTTATCTACCACAGCTAATTTGTTGGGCGGATGAGGCGATATCGCCATCTGCAGGGTGCTGAAGGTACTGTATGCTATTTATGAGCTAAATCATGTGAAACGTAATTTAGCAGCTTGCCTAATACCAGGGCTGTTTCTCAATATGCGTTCTTCAGCGGTCTTGCGTCCTCGTGTTCTCGTGTAACGTCATTATCAGCTGCCAAAGTTCATTTCCAATACTCAAGATCGCAAGTACAGAGGACGCGTGAAACTTCCCGGATGTGTTCTTGATATTGAGGACGCACCGATGCAGACTTGAGCACCGATCTCGCTCTAGAAGTCCCAGAAGTCAGAAGCGCAGCATTTTATTTAGATTTATTATTAAAGTTCAGAGATATAACTTATTTACCTCAAGAGTTTGCCTAAATTAAACGGTGAATATAAACATTACCATGGACATCTTAATAAAGGAATAAACACATTAAGAGTGTTTGTTTGCTCAAATTCGTATTAAAATCAGTTTAATTTGTATTGTGCAACGTATATTTATAATGTTTTTATGCATAATATATATTTTGAAAAGGGGAAAAACAATAAATCATTGTATAAATGCTGTAATGTTTAAACAATTTTTTATTTAAAACGCGTGAAGGTCACGTGACCATCAGGAACAACCAGGGAAGAACGCAGCATCTCATTTCTCACAGGACGCGTTCTCTGTTCTCGTGGTCTCCCGAGTTCGTTCTACCGAGGACACCTGGCAAGACCAGTCTCCACAAGAACGCAAGTCCGTTCTCAGCGTTCTTGGAATTGAGAAACAGCCCAGGTGTTTAATTAGCGACATGGCTGCAGCCAGTGATGAAGCCGAAGCTTGAATTTAGATGTAGTTTACTAAGTTGAAAAATAACACTGCTCATCTTTGTTTAATTTAATACAGAGAAAACATCTTAATCAATTGAAAAACTACACAAAATAAAAATATTGCCCCCCTCTGATACTGAGAGATGAATCACATCAAAGTCAGCTCTGATTTTTTTTACTACATTTTACTACTTTTTTTTTTTTTGATAAATTGTTTGTGTCGTTTTTGAACATTTGAGTTTGACTGAGACTTTTTGTTCTATTTTTTAAATATATTTTGTTCTGCCATTTTGAAACATTAAGGTGTTAAATTTAATTTATATATTAGGAAAATAAACATTTCTTGGTGTTCTTTGAGCCTACATTCAGTATGAGTAAAATACTTAAGTTCTTTTAAAATCGGATACATTAATACTTTTACTCAAGTCTTATTGGAATTGGTGACTTGTAACTTGTAATGGAGTCATTTTTACAGTAAGGTATCTGTACTTTTACTCAAGTATGGTTTTCAGGTACTCTTTACACCTCTGCTACAAAGTATACAATACACACTACATACTACAAACTGAATACTACACAAAATCCATTTGACACTACATACTACTCATTACACACTATACACTACACAATATAGACTACACACTATACAACAGGCTTCATGCTATACCCCTTACACTATACACATTATACACTACAAACTACACACTACACATTGTACACTACACTCTGCACACTACATACAACACAATATACTACACGCTACACAATACACACTACACTGCACACAGTGGATGTGTAATATGATATAATAAACAGTACAGTATTATGCTGTATTATCGTCACATGACCTCATTCACTTTTCGACTTAGTCCCTTTATTAATCTGGGGTCGCCACAGCGGAATGAACCACCAACTTAACCAGCATTTGTTTTACGCAGCGGATGCCCTTCCAGCCGCAACCCATCTTTGGGAAACATCCACACACTTATTCACACTCATACACTACGGACAATTTAGCTTACCCAATTCCCCTATAGCGCATGTGTTTAGACTGTGGGGGAAACCGGAGCACCCGGAGGAAACCCACGCGAACGCAGGGAGAACATGCAAACTCCACACAGAAACGCCAACTGACTCAGCCGAGGCTCGAACCAGTGACCTTCTTGCTGTGAGGCGACAGTACTACCTACTGCGCCACTGCGTTGCTCACATGACCTCAACATAATAATAATACTGATGATAATAATAAATCATGTGTGTGTGTGTCTCACCTGCGCAGGTCTGCTGTTCACTCTGGACTCGTCCTGCATTGATTCGCAGCTGTGCCTCTCTGGCTCCGCCCTCAGTGTGACCTTCAGTGGTCATGTGACCTTGGCGTGTCCGGACAGGTGTGTGTTCGCGCAGGTGTGTGCAAGTGTGTCCGTCTGCAGAGGACAGTATTACTGGGAGGTGGACGTCTGCAACAGCGCCTGCTACAGGATCGGTGAGAGAACTGCAGCTTTCAGAATGGGGGCGTGTTCTTGAATGTAGGCGGAGCTTCAATCTCTCCAATTGGTAGAGGGGAGACTCAAGCCTCGCCCACCACTTTAATATATATAAAAATAAAATCTAATTCAAACTGTTAAGTAGTTATACTTAAAAAGTATAGCTAATAGTATATCGGTGATATTAGGAAATAATATTGGTTTTCAATTATTTTAATTTCTTAGACAATTAAGACATTAATTAAGAGTCTGTTTTAATGATCACGCAAAAGCATTAAAGGGCACCTATGGTAAAACTACTTTTCAAGCTGTTTGGACAGACATATGTGTAGGTATAGACCGTCATATTGGGCTGATATAAACACACCCAGTTCTTTTTTTTCAATTTAACAACATAAAAACGGTGGACCAATTGGAGCAGTTTTCAGATCGACCGCAACTTCACGTAGGAGTGCGGCCCCCCCGCCCACCAATATTGATTGACAGGTGCGCATTACCATATCCTCAGTTTGTTGTTTCACGTCGCCATTTTCAGCATGAGTCAAAGCGATGTCACCAGAGAAACACCATTGCTCTATTTTTAGATCATGTAAGGCTCATTGGGCTCAACATTCACCAAGTTATCGCTCTCCTCGCCACCAGTGTTTGTGAGTGTTGGTGTGTTTGCATTCATGTGTACTTTTCATTGCGTCTTACTTCCACAGAAGCTCCCTGTCATCTTAACTAGGTGCTGCTGGAAAGTGCGAGCGCGTTGCCTCACGTGCGCGTCTCTTTATTGGAAATAACGAACTAACGATGCGCATCGCCATGCATTTCACGGTGTCGCGGATGAAAGTGAGGACCGGGGGGTTCGCTCACTATTCTGCCGCCTAGGTCGCCTCTATGGACGCGCTGGCCCTGCTCAGGACACTTCATATTTCTGCCACACAGAGCGTTATCTGAATAGTTTCATTTTTAAATAACATGCGAATGTGCGCGTCTGGTGTGCCGTGTCGTGGCTCTGAGCGGTGCATCCGCTGTATGATGCCCTTTAGTTATAGCCTCAAGCAGGTCGTACACCAGAAGCGCCGCTCGGCGACAAGCAGCATCGCGCCACGCAGCGGCATGCATTTCTGAAATCTAAACATAAGTTTCTATCAGCTGACACACACCGGCGTCGCACATGTGCGATACTTTCAACTCTCATGTGCTCGCCGCGCCGCGATGCATCCGGTGTGTGACGCCCTTCAGTCAAAGTTAATTCAGTGTGCTTGGTTATTACACTCTAAAAAATGCTGGGTTGGTTTTTTAACCCAAATGCTGGGTTGAGACTGCTTGGTCACAAAATTGGGTTGATTTAACCCAATTTGGGTTGAAAGTCGATCTTGATCTATAACCCAGCAGTGCTGGGTTGGGAACGCGGACGTGAAAGAGAACACGCACGTCACGTGAACATGCAGGGACATCAACGTGAGAAACCGCCATTTTCTTTGCGCCGTCTTTAGAGGGAAGCGAGTGAAATTCTGTCTAAGACGTAAGTTATTCAGTGTGTATTTAACAACTTTCATAAGAACTAACACATTTAGTTTACAGTATAATGTATATACGCACTTTTTTTAAACCTCACTTTTTTTTTAAACCTAACCACTACGCGACGACCGCGCTTCGCCTCGGGCCGGACCTGCGTCGCCTCACGACCGGACCTGCTGCTCGCCTCGCGACCGGACCTGCTACTTCACTTCGCGGCCGGACCTGCTACTTCACTTCGCGGCCGGACCTGCTGCTCGCCTCGCGACCGGACCTGCTACTTTACTTCGCGGCCGGACCTGTGGCTTTGTGAATGGGAAAGCGCGCGTGACATCGGAAGGAGCTTGAAAAGATAAGGTAATTTCCTTAATTTTTTAATATTATTTTTGTATAGGCAAAGTCCCTTTATTCTAGAGTCTTTGGTATCTACTTTGTTAGATTTTATAAGCCCCACACCAAGGATAGTTAGGATAATTTAGGAGCTTTTTGTTGTAATAAAATGCCTTTTGAATGACAGATTTCTCTGTGTAGGTTAGGTAATGCAGTACCGCCGCTCCCTATACGCAGAGTACGCAGGCTGAGTAGGGCCTCAGCTCCGGAAGGGGGCACCATCTCGGACGGTTGCTCAAAAAAACAATATTAACACTTATTTAATAATATTAACATAAACTGAGTGTAAATAAAATGTATATTGATAATATGTTGTTAAATAAAAAAAATATTCATTTTATGACGAACGCAAAAACAAACATGTGACGTAATTTTTTCCTATGCGCGTACGCGCGGCGCGGTCCGGTCCGCTATCTGTGCGGCTGCTAGCAGCAAATGTTTATAATTGATGAAAGTTGCAGCTCTATCCCCGGGAAGACAACAGCAGTCTGAAGCCGAGAAGAGAAAAAAAGTGCAAGATGAATCGCGTGCATCATTTTCAGGTAACTTCCATGAATCTGGAAAACATATTTTTGCTTGTTCACTAGTGAGGCTAACGTTTAAACTTCGCCACAACTGCACCAAATCTGCATTATTTGTTGTTGTTTACGTTCAGTTTATTTGCTTTGCGGCTCTGCATTGTGCTTTAAACTATGACAGGACATGTTTTAAGACTTTTCGCGTTTGCCCCTCTTCCCGATGTTGCTGGTAAATACACAAACTCAATTCTTTTAACAACTTGTGCAATACTTTACAATTCTGTTTGCACACCAGCTACATACACATGCACTGCACAATTATTTCACTGTATGTATTATTTATTATTATATAGTTATTATATTATGTTATATAATTATATAATTCTTTTCAGTTGTTTATTGTTTTGTCTATTTCTATACATTTCTTATTGCTGTTTTTGTTATTGCTTGTATCACTGCAATGACAATAAAGTCTCTTTAGTCTTTACGTCGGTGGATTGGTGTGTTTTAGGCCGGTTTTTCATTTTTGTACATTACAATATGAAATAACTAAACTGACTCATTCTGTAATTTCTGAAAGATCAATACTATAAAATCTAATATTATATAAAAGCATGAATTCATTAATGATTATTTTTTTTTCTGAATGTTAAAGTTTTTGTTTAAAAACACACTAATTTTAATACACTTTTTAATTCTTAAAAACCTCAAATGTCTTTGATTTATACTGACAGTGAGAGTCAGTGTTTGTCACCATAGATTATAGTGCAAGTTAAATCCACATTTTGGTTTTAGTTTAGACACATTATAAAGAGTGCTTGACTAGCTCATTGTTTTAATAGTATGTCATGAGTTTTTCTCTAAATGACTAATTTCTTCTGTATTGTATATGGAGGTTCAATGATGAAAATTGTCACAAAAGAAGATGAGGTGGCATGACCAGCACTGCTCCAGAGGCACCAGCAGCTGCACAGGTACAGACACAGAGACAGGATGCAACCCTGAGGACCGCCCATCTCTACAGGTACAGAGAGGGTTTTATTCCTTACCTTTTGTAAAGTTTGAAATTGGGAATGCTTCTGCAGAAGACATGTCAGTGTTTACTTTAATGTAAACTATTATTTTGTAATCAGAATCAGAAAGAGCTTTATTGCCAGGTATGTTCACACATACGAGGAATTTGTTTTCGTGACAGAGCTTCTACAGTGCAACAGAATTACAGACAGGATTAAAAAACAGATAATAAATATATTTTAAAAAGTAGTGAATGCAATATACAAATTGACAAGTGTATGTACAACTATATTACTATATACAAAATAATATGTGCAGCTGTTATGTGCAAATTGGCATGTAAAGTGTGTTGTTAAATAAGTGTATGTGTATAAAAAATGTAAATATTTGAATGTTTAAGTATAATTTTGAGTGTTTAAATGCACATTTATCCATATAAATAAATAAATAAATACATGTTTAAATATATGTTTGTGTGTTTTTGTTCCTCTGTGGGGGCACCACAGTAAAATTTCGCATAGGGCACCCTTTTGGTCAGCAGCGGCCCTGAGGTAATGGCAGCACGTACTGTGATTTGTATTGTTAAGCTGTAAAACAGTAAGTAGTATTTTTACTCCTGTACTTCTTAAATTGATTTTTGTAACAATACTTTGATGCATAAGAGTGTTAAATTCAGCTTCTCTAACGATGTTTTTTTTTGGTCAGAACATACTTAATAATTTTCCTGCTCTGCTTGTCGATGTTGTTTAGCTGTACATTAAATAGCAAATGTTATTAGTTTACTGTGAGCCTTTTACATTGTAGACATGATTTGAGAGAACTGTTATCTTTAATTAATCCTGTACGTATGGCTATTTTGATGCAGACGTCTCAGCTAAGGCTAAATCCAACCTAATCATCTTTGAAAAAAGTTTGACCACCATTTTATGTGACACCCTGGATAATTATGATCATTTAGGAGTATTTTTGTGATAAAGTGACTTTTGGCTGATCTTTTTTACTTAATTTTGCTAAAATGCTTCTGCTTCTGTTATTCTTTTTCAGATGAATGAATATGTGCAAACCAAACTAAAAGAGTGGAATCTTCAAGAGTGAATCCCCACATGTGAAGGTATGTAGTAATATTTTACTTTGTTCATTGTAATCATTAGGGCTGCCCTTGTCTAAAGATTTGTCTGGTTGACTTGTGATGTTCATGTGAAGCATTAGTTGAATAATTACACATTTATTAATAAACCATCATTCATTCATTTTCTTGTCGGCTTTGTCCCTTGCGGGGTCGCCACAGCGGAATGAACCGCCAACTTATCCAGCATGATTTTACGCAGCGGATGCCCTTCCAGCCGCAACCCATCTCTGGGAACTTCCACACACACATTCACACTCATACACTATGGACAATTTAGCTTACCCAATTCACCTGTACTGCATGTCTTTGGACTGTGGGGGAAACCGGAGCACCCGGAGGAAACCCACACGAACGCAGGGAGAACATGCAAACTCCACACAGAAACGCCAACTGACCCAGCCCAGCCGAGGTTCGAACCTGCAACCCAGCGACGTTCTTGCTGTTAGGCAACAGCACTACCTACTGCGCCACTGCGTTGCCTCTTTAATAAACCATATCAATCATAATTAATAATGATTGCATAATGCTTTTCTAACAGTTATTTTATTAATAATGAATGTTATTTTTATGTTTGTTATTAGGGAGGCATGGGGGTGCAGTGGTTAGTGCTGTCGCCTTACAGCAAGCAGGTCGCTGGTTCGAGCTTCGGCAGGGTCAGTTGGTGTTTCTGTGTGGAGTTTGCATGTTCTCCCCGTGTTGGCGTGGGTTTCCTCTGGGTGCTCCGGTTTCCCCCACAGTCTAAAGACATGCGGTGTTGGTGAATTGGGTGAGCTAAATTGTCCGTAGTGTGTGTATGTGTGTGTGAGAATGAGAGTGTATGGGTGTTTCCTAGTGATGGGTTGCAGCTGGAAGGGCATCTGCTGCGTAAAACATATAAGTTGGCGGTTCATTCCGCTGGGCTGACCGCTGATTAATAAAAGGACTAAGCCGAAAGGAAAATGAATGAATGAATGAATGTTTGTTATTATAAAATAAAAATGAAAACTTTAATTTTGCATCTGTTTAACAGAAACATTTTTTTTTAATCATGTAAATATAATTTCTTTATTGACAAATAATTTTTAGTAAGTAGGGAGTGATTTGGTCACAGCTATGGCTTATATTTCTCTAATGTTTTGTGATAAGATGCTTTATATTGATAGTGAATGCAACAAACTCTATATGGCCTGTAAGTTTAACATGAATTGAGAAAGCACTGGGTAGCAGTTCTGCATTTTCATTTAAGGAGAAGTCCACTTCCAACTAAAAGATTCACACATAATGTACTCACCCCCTTGTCACCCGAGATGTTCATGTCTTTTTTTCTTCAGTCGTAAAGAAATTGTTTGTTTTGAGTTTTTTTAGGAAAACATTTCAGCATTTTTCTCCATCTCCATGGACTGAGATGGTGCCTCAATTTTGAACTTTCAAAAGAAAGTTTTAATGCGGCTTCAAATGATCCCAAATGTGGTTGCAAACAATCCCTGCTGAGGAAGAAGGGTCTTATCTATTTTCATTAAGGTAATACAATCAAAATACCTAATAATTTCAAATGCTCACTTTGCCTTACTCTGCCTGAACTCTGTGTAAAATATAGTCAGAGTGTTCAGTACCCAAACTTTCTTGAGCTAGAATACACACAGTTCAGACAAGGCAGAGCAAGACAAGATGAATGTTTGACATTGAAAAGTATTTAAATTGTATTTTTTAATGAAGAAAAAAAAGAAGATTGTGTTATTTAAGACCCTTCTTTCTCGTCTGAGGTTGTTTACAACTGCATTTGTGATGGTTTGCAGTGGAATTTAAACTGCATTTTGGAAGTTTATGCATCAAGTCATCTGCATCTGGGCCAAGAAGTTGCAGCATAGTGCCATGGTCAGTTTTTAACTAATGCCAACACTGGCTGATAGCTTGGTGTGTTATGATCCTTTTTGCTCCTACAGGTATTTTAGGTGTTCTAAAGTTAACTAACTTGTACAATTTTGAGTTCTTAATCAATTTTTTTTATTTTGTATTTTTTCAGATCGGGACCAATATGGCTGAGTATCTTCGTCCATTCAATTCAAGAGTCCATTGAATTTCCGTATGTTCTCATGCTTGGAGACCACCACTGCTTACAAGCCTTTGCTATAATAAATGGCACAGCACGTGAGCAAAGTACATTTCTTGCTGCAGTGGACGTTTGCTTTAAAGCATTCTACATCTTTGGTGTGAACTACCCCGAGCAGTGTTCCCTGGTTTGGCAGTTTCTACAGACTGTGGTGTATGGAGTTCCTGTGCAGGGGACACTGGCAGTAACAGTTCTGCAAGCATTAATTTTTACTGACAAACAGTAATTATTAACACTGTGACCTCACCGCTTCCTTGGATTCTGTGTACTTCAACTTGTACACCTTTACTTCTAAATACAGTTGAAGTCAGAATTATTAGCCCCCGTTTGTTTGTTTCCAATTTCTGTTTAACGGAGAGAAGATTTCTTTAACACATTTCTAATCATAATAGTTTTAATAACTCATCTCTAATAACTGATTTATTTTATCTTTGTCATGATGACAGTAAATAATATTAGACTAGATATTCTTCAAGACACTTCTATACAGCTTAAAGTGACATTTAAAGGCTTAACTAGGTTAATTAGGTTAACTAGGCAGGCTAGGGTAATTAGGCAAGTTATTGTGTAACGATTGTTTGTTCTGTAGTTTCCAGACGAAATAAAACAAATAAGTCTTTCTCCAGATGAAAAACTATTATCAGACATACTGTGAAAATTTCCTGAATCTGTTAAACATCATTTAGGAAATATTTAAAAAGAAAAAAAAAAAATCAAAGAGGGGCTAATACTTCAACTTCAACTGTACTTCAAAACTGCAATGAATCGTACTGTGACCGCTTTTCTCACATGGTATCTTGACGCTCATGCATGTAAATGTTTGTGCACGTTATCAAATGTTTCATGTTGTAAATGCATATTTTCTTGTAAGTAAATTTGTCTTCAGTCAGTTTGATGCACTTTCATTATTCTAAATATATTTTTCTTCTACACTGCAGTTACATTGCAACTAATGTGACTCTTTTATATCTCAGGATCTATTGATGTTTGCACGTGATTGTTCAAGTAAAAGTTATGAAATGTTTTCCTATTTTAAATTTGTTTTCTCAAAGTAAATGCTTCTATCTTCAGCTTTCATTATTACTTCTGCAGTACATCTGTTATTTCTTCTAAACTGCATTTACATTGCAATTGATCATCTTTACTGATGAGTCCTTTATATCTCAGGATATATTGATGTTTGCACATAATTGTTAAAGGGAAGGTTATAAAATGTTTTTTTTTATTTTTTCCTAATCTTAAATTTGTATTTTCTTAGTTTTTTTTTGTTTAGTTTTTTCAGTCAGATTGATGTCATTCCATTATTACGTTTACATATGTTTTCTACATTGCAGTTGATGATTTATATATATGAGGATATGTTGATGTTTGTGCACAAATTTGTATTAGTAATTTAAGTTAATCATTCTGACTTCAGTCATTTAGATGCATTTTCATTATTACTTCTACATACTTTTATTTTCCTCTACTCTGCAATTACATTGCAGTTGATTCTTACTGATGATTCCTGATTTATGCATGATGTAAATGTTACTATGTCTTCAGTCTGATGAATTGTTACTGACTTTAGTCACAGTGTTTCTGTCATTTCTGTTATTGAAATTTTTATTGAAATTGTCTTAATGCTGAAGTGAAAATGGGAAAAATGTTTTAAATTCATATTGACACATTTTTTATGTTTTGTCATAAATAAAATTACATTACTAAAGTATGTATTGCTGTAGAATTGTTTTTATTTTAGTGATTTTAATCACCAGGTTCTAGATTAAATTTCTGACCCATTTTTGGGTTACATTCAACCCAGCAGTGTAGTAACTTTTAACTAATAGTTGGGTTAAAAATCACAACCCAACATGCTGGGTTAAACGTGTAACCCAATTTTTTGGGTTAAAGTAACCCAGCGTTGGGTTCGTCCCTTTTTTACCCAGCGTTGGGTTACCAAAACAACCCAAATTGGGTTGTTTTCAACCCAGCATTTTTTAGTGTGTAGTCTCGGTGTAGGCTACAAGCTCGGAGCTTTAAACTAGCACACAGTTGGCTGTAAAACTACACAAAGACAGAACTGATTTTGTAGTCTCTGCTTAGTCTGTGTCAGAGTCGTACATGTACAGCTGAATGCTGGTCCTCTCACTCATGTTGCTTCTCTCTGTCTGCCTGTCTGTTGCCATACACAAAGCGGAGGAGCTCTTGGCTCCGCCCCCTTGTTAAGTTGGGCGGGAAGTCGAAACTAATTTTCATGTGAAGCAACACGCCCCAAAATCACACTTTTAAACACATCATAATAAACAAATCTGAACTGTGTTTTGAACTGAACCTAAACTGGCACACTCAGAAGAACCATAATATTAATATTACATCTTTAAAAAGGGGTAAAATAGGTGCCCTTTAAGGGTGAGTCTGAATCCACTTCTGCTATTTTAATGATGGATAAATCCGCTCTGCGCCCGGCGCATGGTCTAACAGGGCTGTGCTGTTTCTCTTAATGAGTTCTGGGTGTGTTTTGAGCATAACGTGCAATAAACCAATCAGAGTCTCGTCTCTCATTCCCTTTAAGAGTCAGTTGTGTTGCTCCATGGTGCATTTGCTACTTACATAGCGACTTCGTAAGTGTAAAAACTGAACGCTTCACTAGTGAGAAAACAGGTAAACAGAGCATCTGCAGCGCGAGGATAAAGAACGAGCCTCCTCCATTCAGCCTCTTTACTTTACTTTTACTCTTTACTCCTTTACTTTGGTGGAGTGAGGAAACAGTGGAAACTCACTCCACTGAACACATCCATTAGCCCACATATTTAATTTCCTTAGATAAGCACAAAGATTTGTGTCTAAACTATTTCTAAATTCAGTTCTAATCTCCAGCAAAGGAATAAATGAACACTAATAATGAACTGTGGTCAAACAACCAATGGGGTAAGCAAAATAATCTTATATCGAAAGGAAAAACAAGATTATTTTTGCTTACCCCATTGGCAGATTATTTTGCTTGTTTTCAGGAAAAACTGACTTAATATTGGCATATTATTTCTGAAAACAAGACATTGTGTTTTGCTTGCCAAGAAAATGTTTCTTGATATACGAATTTTTAGATATTTGATCTAGAAACAAGACAAAAAATCTAAGTAAGAAAAGCATGTTTTGCAGTGTAATTTCCTAATATTCCTTTTACAGCATTGATGTTGTAATGTGATTTAAATGTAATCAGTTAAATAGACTTAAGCATCCATTTGGTTGTTAAAGTGTTAAAAGAAATGAGTAAAGCGTTTAAGCGCAGGCACCCTCATTAGCAGCAGGCGAGCACAGAAATTCCATTGAAAACACTGGGGTAAAATTAACTTCCATATTTTAAAGACATGGCACTGAAAAATCTAATTTAATGCAGTGCTTCTTGTTTGGTCTGATCCCCACTTTATATCTGTCCCGATCAGCAGCGATCTAACATCCAGAGATCGCTGGTAAACACTCATATTCACACAAACTACAAATCCGCCATGTTATGGACTACAAATTCAGTCATGCAACACACACACACACCTGCTCCAAGTATCCACTGATTAGACTCTCACAGCTGATGCTGCTTTTGGGACTGATTATTGCACTAAATAAGCAGCACAAACACATTTGATGTTGCTGAGTCTTGTCTACTGTTTAGGTGACACTACAGCGCGTGTACCTTTGTCTTGCTTTGCTGTGTTTTTGATCCTCGCCTTGTTTACTTGTTATTCCTGTCTGCTGCCTGCCTCTGACCTTTTGCCTGCCTATTGACTACGATTCTGAATTGTCTGTTTTATGCTGTGTTCACACCAGACGCGGAAGTAGCATCAATCGCGAGTGATTTACATGTTAAGTCAATGCAAACGCGCGAATAGGCATCCTGCGGTGCGATACACGCGAATGACGTGGCGCGAAGGACGCGAATTGCATGAACGGCGCAGGGCGGATAGCGCGATACGCGCGAATGGCGTGGGCGCGAATTGAGCGTTTTGCGCATTTGACGCGCTTAACGCGCAAATCGCACGAATCACTCGAGTTCAAAAATCTGAACTTCTGAGGACATTCGCGCCGCGTTAACCAATCAGGAGCTTGCTCTTGTGGGGCATGATTGTGATGTAGCGCCTGTTGCTGGTGTCCAGGGAAAATCCTCCAGCCGACACCGACAACAGTTCATCAAACTGGGCTTGGCTCAGTCAGAAGCACCGCTGGAAGCCTTCATCATCCAGGTTAAGTTTCTGGAGGAGTTTATGAGCTCACAGAGCTGGGTGCACCTCTGAAAGTATCTAGTGGACTCAGACACTACTCCAAACATATTGACGCTGTTTGTTTTACAGCCTTCATAAAGCACATAAACACAGTTATTTTATCAAGAAAATCCATGTTAGCCATTTGGCTGGAAGCCTCCGTCATCCAGGTTAAGTTTCTGAGCTCACAGAGCTGGGTGCACCTCTGAAAGTATCGAGTAGACTCAGACACTGGTCCAAACGTATAGACGCTGTTTTTCAGCCTTTATAAAGCACATGAACACAGTTATTTTCTCAATAAAATCCATGTTAGCCATTTAGCAATGAAGCTACAGTCACCGGGCAGACAGAAGCCCTGCCCATCATGCGAATCCGCATCTGTTCTGAAGTGAATTTGACGCGCGAATGAAGCAGAGTGTGACGCGCGAATGAAGCAAGTAAACTCAAATGTTCACGCGTCTATTTACATGCGAATAGCACGATTTAGCTGCGCGTACGGCGTCTGGTGTGAACGCAGCATCAGGGTTGGGCGATGTTGACCAATTTGGCATCGTACGATGTCTAATGTGAAACATTGTGATGGACGATGGCATCGTCATCGTAGGGGGAGGGGGGCGGTTAAATATCAATTAATTCATAACAAATTAATTAATTGTAGCCTACCGTTTTCACTACCTGACCCACATGGTCTTTGCGTTACCCATAACCAAACCATAAATAAATAAAGTTACACACAAATTACCACCTGTCAATCCCTGTTTTCAGCAGGACTCTGACATGAATAGGCGGAGTGATCTGTGTCCTTATAATGGCTTTTACCCACAGCTGGTGGAGGAGAGGAGAGTTCGTTTGGAGTTCACTGTAATTTGTATTGTGATTGATGATAACTATAGCTATAGATGCTAGGGCTCGACCGTTTTGGTCGCATATGCACCCGAAATTTTATGCGACCTAAAATATATATTTGGAAGCATCTGTGCGAGTGCATAAATTGTTGCCGTGCGACACTGCAAAATCCTCACCACATGCAGGATGGATCTTTGCACCTAAAGACGCCTAACGCAGCGCTCAGGAACAGATTAAAACAGTTGTTATGTGAACTTGCTGAAGTAAAAAACCCTGCAATGCTTGCCCCGCCTTTGTGCTCTTCTTATTGGCCCACTGCTCTAGAACTGAACGTAAATGGATTGGTTAATATCAGCTGTCAATCACTCAGTCAATGCCTTCTGCTTTCACATGACAGGAGTTACAACCGCGGAAATGTGAAGTGCTGAAGATGAGAGAATGAAAACAACACTGACAGATTTAGTTTAGAAAGCACCTAAAGTCACTAATAATGACACATCCTATTAGTGATCATGTGCTGAATGTTAATCCACCATTTACACTTTTCCAAGAGTGGATAAAAGACTTCCAGTGGCTTTAAGTCCGCTATGAAAATAACTAAAGCCATTCACTGTAAAGTCTGTGGGACGGGGTTTGCAGGTAACAGCGTTCGCCCCTGAATCTACACATTTTAAGCGCGAGAGGTTCTGTAAAATCCTTGATTTAATCCTCACGATGCTGTCAGCCGTGCAAGCGGCAGCTATATGTAAAATTTAACACAGCTCATGAAAAGGCTGTTATTGCTATTAAGATGACGTGCAAATAATAAGTTAGATATCAATATACATGTGAGGCAAGGCCAGGGGCACCTGCAGGAATTTACTCCAAGGTACGCACAAATCCAGCACCGCCTGCTTCCTGATGTTTACTGTCAAAGGCTACATTATTTAAGGGCATTCATTACGACATAATTCGTTTCCTTTTTAATTTTAATATTTCGTTGAAATCTAAATGTAATAAAAGCACATCAGCACCAAGGAAAGATCAGTTGTGACATATTAAAAAATGTGCAAATATATGACAGAAGATTGTGATACAATAGTGAAGCATTAATTAAATCCTTACTTTCCACTGACCGAAAATCCTCCACAGTTGGGCTCAAACTAAAATATAATTCGTATATTTTTCTTGGACAAAATATCTTTTAAAAACGAATTTCATATATAGTTTGTCTCTTTAAAGTAGTTTATACTGTTTAATAATCATTTTAATTTATGTAATAAATAAATTAAAAAGCGGCATTAATTCCCGCCCTCGCATGGTAGGTACGCACAGTGCGTACAGCCGTAAGGGCATCGTCTGTTGGCCAGTGGTGTAAAGTACTTGAGTAAATGGACTTCGTTACTTTACTCAAGTATTTTTTTGGCTACTTTGTACTTGTACTGAGTATCAAAAATTTAAGCAACTTTTACTCTCTACTTGACTACATTTTTGATTGAATATATGTACTTTTTACTCCACTACATTTGAACGGATGCTTACCGTTACTCATTACATTGTGATTGTGCACGACAAGTCGGCATCTTTATCTACCACAGCTAATTTGTTGGGCGGATGAGGCGATATCACCATCTGCAGGGTGCTGAAGGTACTGTATGCTATTTATGAGCTAAATCATGTGAACGTGAATTAGCAGCTTGCCTAATACCAGGTGTTTAATTAGCAACATGGCTGCAGCCAGTGATGAAGCCAAAGCTTGAATTTATGTGTAGTTTACTAAGTTGAAAAATAACACTGCTCCTCTTTGTTTAATTTTAATACAGAGAAAACATCTTAATCAATTGAAAAACTACACAAAATAAAAATATTGCCCCCCTCTGATACTGAGAGATGAATCACATCAAAGTCAGCTCTGATTTTTTTTACCACGTTTTACTACTTTTTTTTTTTTGATAAATTGTTTGTGTCTTTTTTAAATATTTGAGTTTGACTGAGACTTTTTGTTCTATTTTTAAATATATTTTGTTCTGCCATTTTGAAACATTAAGGTGTTAAATTTAATTTATATATTAGGAAAATTAAACCTTTCTTGGTGTTCTTTGAGCCTACATTCAGTATGAGTAAAATACTCAAGTTCTTTTAAAATCGGATACTTTAATACTTTTACTCAAGTCTTATTGGAATTGGTGACTTGTAACTTGTAATGGAGTAATTTTTACAGTAAGGTATCTGTACTTTTACTCAAGTATGGTTTTCAGGTACTCTTTACACCTCTGCTGTTGGCCCAACCCTAGTCTGTATACATCTGTTTGCCCCTGTGTTGACCATTGCTTGCCTGACCATTCTAATAAACCTGCATTTGGACCTGCACTACTGTTGTCAGTGTCACATCCCTGTTACAATATCGTATCTCAGCCAGTGAAGCAGTAAAGATCACAGTTTTTTTAAAGAAGCGGGGCGATTTTGTATGGGATGATAATTCATCGGAAGCCGTGGGGCTGGCTGACTGAAATTAAAAGTCTGTGTGCATATAGCCCTTTAATGAAAAACAACTTTAAAAGACTTTTAAATGCCAACTGAATATAAACAATCTCTACTTAAAATTATTACATTAAAATATCATTGTAGTTGTCAAAATATAAATCAAGCAAAAGCATTTCCTGCCCTCTTGTGGTAATATTGTGCAATACAGCTAATATCATTCATTCGTTCATTCATTCATTCATTTTCTTTTCGGCTTAGTCCCTTTATTAATCTGGGGTCACCACAGCGCAATGAACCGCCAACTTATCCAGCATATGTTTTACGCAGCGGATGCTCTTCCATCTGCAACCCATCAAAAGGAAACACCCATAACCACTCATTCACACTCATACACTACGCTTACCCAATTCCCCCTATAGCGCATGTGTTTGGACTGTGGGGGAAACCGGAGCACCCGGAGGAAACCCACGCCAACATGGGGAGAACATGCAAACTATATACAAAAATGCCAACTGACCCAGCCGAGGCTCGAACCAGCGACCTTCTTGCTGTGAGGCGATCGTGCTACCCACTGTGCCACCGTGATGCCTAACATCATTCATGCAATTCATATTATAATAAATCAGAAAAAATCCAGATCTACCTTGTTTCACGGCTTTCTTCTCCTATTGATTCCACAGGAGTGACATCATCAAGTGATGGGCGTGGCTGGTGGCTGGAGAGGCGTGGCTCTGCATATCACACAGTGTTTGACGGACGCCGTGAGCTCCTCCCCTCCATCCCCCCTCAGCTGAAAACAGTGGGCGTGTTCTTGAATGTGGGCGGAGCTTCAATCACTTTCCACAATACTGTCACTCAAGAGTTTCTAGCTGCAATCCCCGCCCACTTCAGCATCCCCCTCCGTCCTGCTATCCAATTGGCTGAGGGGAGAATCAAGCTCCGCCCCGGTCTGCCGCCACCCAGTCATGTGTTTCTTTGCCACAGCTCAGTCTATCGGGGTCCAGGAGGCGCGGGGCCAGGGCGCTGGAGGCGGGACGTGTGTTTTGGCTCAGTAAGAGCCGTAATTCAGAAATTTGAGCAGATTTCCAGTGTTTCAGACTCAGATTCTGGACTGGTGTCCACCATCAGCTCACTTTCTGAACACAATAACAGCACTGAATGACTCTGAAAAACACTATACTGTATATTAAAACCACACATTCACTGTCCTGCCCACAATTTATTTGGCACTTTTATGTGTTCATATTTAAGTTTTCTTTATTATATTTAGAAACTGTGTGTCCAAGTTAATGCATTTTGAATGGTTATTTAATATTAAATAAATCTGGATGTGACTAAAATACTGTAACCAAAGATGCCACACAACATTGACTAATATATATATATATATATTTACAAAAAATACAAAATAAATACCATAAATTGGACATATTAATCATGTAATCACTTTCAAATTATTGGTAAAAAGTGTGAAAACTTTTAGGCATGTAGACATGGTCAAGATGATCTGCTGCAGTTCAGACCGAGCATCAGAATGGGGAAGAAAGGGGATTTAAGTGACTTTGAGTGTGGCATGGTTGTTGGTGCCAGACGGGCTGCTCTGAGTATTTCAGAAACTGCTGATCTACTGGGATTTTCACGCACAACCATCTCTAGGGTTTACAGAGAATGGTCCGACAAAGAGGAAATGTCCAGTGAGCGGCAGTTCTGTGGGCGCAAATGCCTTGTTGATGCCAGAGGTCAGAGGAGAATGGCCAGACTGGTTCCAGCTGATAGAAAGGCAACAGTACAACCGAGGTCTGCAGAAGAGCATCTCTGAACACACAACACGTCCAACCTTGAGGCGGATGGGCTACAGCAGCAGAAGACCACACCGGGTGCCACTCCTGTCAGCTAAGAACAGGAAACTGAGGCTACAATTCACACAGGCTCACCAAAACTGGACAAGAGAAGATTGGAGAAACGTTGCCTGGTCTGATGAGTCTCCATTTCTGCTGCCACATTCGGATGGTCGGCTCAGAATTTGGCCTCAACAACATGAAAGCATGGATCCATCCTGCCTTGTATCAGCGGTTCAGGCTGGTGGTGGTGGTGTAATGGTGTGGGGGAGATTTTCTTGGCACACTTTGGGTCCATCAGTACCAATTGAGCATGGTGTCAACACCACAGCCTACCTGAGTATTGCTGCTGACCATGTCCATCCCTTTATGACCACAGTGTCTCCATCTTCTGATGGCTACTTCCAGCAGGATAACGCACCATGTCATAAAGCGCCAATCATCTCAGACTGGTTTCTTGAACATGACAATGAGTTCACTGTACTCAAATGGCCTCCACAGTCATCAGAGCTCAATCCAATGGAGCACCTTTGGGATGTGGTGGAACGGGGTATTGGCATCATGGATGTGCAGCCGACAAATCTGCAGCAACTGTGTGATGCTATCATGTTAATATGGAGCAAAATCTCTGAGGAATATTTCCAGTAGCTTGTTGAATCTCTGACACGAAAGGGGTCCAACCCGGTCCTAGTAAGGTGTACCTAATAAAGTGGCATATATCATGATCTTTCAGGAATCTTTTTAATAAGCTTTTGAAAAACTATTTTTGTGTATTATATTATACTATAATCTATTATATTGATTTCTGAAGGATCATGTCACTTTGAAGACTGCAGTAATGATGCTAAAAATAAATTACACTCCGCTATATATTCACAGAAACTAGCTATTATGAAGACTAATAATATTTCAAGATTTTTACCATGATTTTCATCAGACCAATCCAACAATGGTCTTTTAAAGTGATTAAAACCCAAACTCTTCTTCCCCAGCAAGGTGAGAAAACAAACGCAGTGTCTTCAGTCCACCGTGTGGGGGTCGTCTGTCTCACTGCAGGATTAATTATGCGCACATTTGCAGATTAAATGAGTACTTCTGTCTGTTAGTGAGGTGTGAGCTTCATCTGTTCCACATTATTATTCCATTATCACCCTGGAGAACGACCAATCAGAGAGAGCCTGCTCACAGCAAATGCTTCTGGAAATGCAAACAGGCTCAGGTGTCTGTATGTGAGTGTGTGTTTGTGTGAGTGAGTGTAAGAGAGAGAGAGAGAGAGAGAGAGAGAGAGAGAGAGAGAGAAAAAAAAGTGTGTGTGCATGTTTGTGTATGAGTGTATATTTGTGTATGCGTGTTTGCTCTTTTCTCTCTCTGTCTGTGTGTGTGTGTGTGTGTGTGTGTGTGTGTGTGTGTGTGTGTGTGTGTGTGTGTGTGTGTGTGTGTGTGTGTGTGTGTGTGTGTGTGTGTGTGTGTGTGTGTTGTGTTCAACTAAAGTTTTACTAAAGCTGTTTTCTGATATCTAAAATAAGGATAATTCCCACGGTTCTGATTTATTACAATACACACATAAATATACTATGATATAGGTCTATATTGATATACACCATGGTTCTGAATCATTCGAAAACATTTCATAGTCATCAGATGGTTATTTTAGCTTGCTCTACGCAATTATAATCTGATTTATTTTGCCCACTTAATGTTAAATGAAAAATTATTTATGGTAAATACTAGTGTTTTTAACCACACTACAGTCAAGGATACTATATTAATTAGTAATAGGCTATACTGTACTGTAATCAGTGCTCCAGCATACTGTAGTATTAACTATAGTGAACTGGTAAACTGTAATAACAGCTGAAGTACATTTAGTTTTTTAGTCTACAGTAAAATGTGGTGTATCGTAGCACAATATACCCTTATAAAACAATATTTGGTCATTTGTTTATATCACTATAGTTGTTGTTACCACAAGTTCTAAAGTTATTGTGTTACCATAGCAACTATTGAATCACCCCAACAAATCAAGTACTAAAGTTGTGTTACCATAGCAACTATAGAATCACCCCAACAGATCAGTTACTAAAGTTGTTGAGTTTCCATAGCAACTATAGAATCTCCACAATAGATCAAGTACTAAAGTTGTTACCATAGCAACTATAGAATCACCACAACAAATCAAGTACTAAAGTTGTTACCATAGCAACTATAAAATCACAACAGATCAATTACTAAAGTTGTGTTACCATAGCAACTGTATAGAATCACCACAACAGATCAGTTACTAAAGTTGTTGTGTTTCCATAGCAACTACAGAATCACCACAACAGATCAGTTACTAAAGTTGTTGAGTTACCATAGCAACTATAGAATCTCCACAACAGGTCAGTTATTAAAGTTGTTGTATTACCATAGCAACTATAGAGTCACCACAACAGATCAGTTATTAAAATTGTTGTGTTACCATAGCAACTATAGAATCACAACAGATCAATTTCGAAAGTTGTTGTTACCATAGCAACTATATAATCTCCACAACAGTTCAATTACTAAAGTTGTGTTACCATAGTAACTATAGAATCACCACACAGATCAGTTACTAAAGGTGTTGAGTTACCATAGCAACTATAGAATCTCCACATCAGATCAGTTACTATAGTTGTTGTATTACAATAGCAACTATAGAGTCACCACAACAGATCAGTTATTAAGTTGTTGTGTTACCATAGCAACTATAGAATCACAACAGATCAATTAGTAAAGTTGTTGTTACCATAGCAACTATATAATCTCCACAACAGATCAATTACTAAAGTTGTGTTACCATAGCAACTATAGAATCACCACAACAGATCAATTACTAAAGTTGTGTTACCATAGCAACTATAGAATCACCACAAAAGATCATATACTATATTTGACTTGTTACCAAAGCAACTATAGAATCACCACAGATCAATTAGTAAAGTTGTTGTTACCATAGCAACTATAGAATCACCACAACAGATCAATTACTAAAGTTGTTACCATAGCAACTATAGAATCACCACAACAGATCAATTACTAAAGTTGTGTTACCATAGCAACTATAGAATCACCACAATAGATCATATACTATATTTGACTTGTTACCAAAGCAACTATGGAATCACCACAACAGATTATTTCAAATATTTTACAATAGTATCATTCAAAAACACTAAAGTATTTCCTCTAAATTACTCTAGTTTTTCTTGTGTTGGTCCTGAATGACTATATGACATTTCCTGGTTAAATATGAAACAATAGCGGTGTCTTGTATGCTAATAGTTCAGCTATAATCTGATTTCTTCAGCCCAGGGAAAGATAGAAACTCTTAAATCTGAATAAACACTCACTGACAGCTCTTATACGGCGAGGTTCCTGTCGGCTTTTGCCCGCGAGCGACTTCATAATATCATCTGTTATCACCTCATGATGAAATGCAAAGAGCTCATGATCGATTGATGATCGGTTCCCATTCTCAGCGGATGCGCGCGCAGGTGTGAAGCGCCATCAGCATCAACACACACCCAAAGCACCTCGTGTGTACCTGTGAACTCATTTCGGAAACGCTAATACACACACAGGCCATTTGCTGTGTATATTGTGATGTTTAGTTCTGTCTCACATGTCTGTTAACGGAGCATAATGAAACTATAACACACACATACTAACACACACACACCTATGACGGTGAGAAACTCCAGGTGTAGAGTCATTATATGCAAAATATACATTGAAAGAAACGTTCATTCATTAAACCTTCGCATTAAAATAAATGCTGCAAAAAAGTATTGTTTCATGCATTGTAAATGGTAAAATAATGTGTTTTACATAATCTGTAAAAATACATTTTATAAAGTATAAAAATATGCATGCAATTTATTTTAAAAACATAAAATAAAATGCATAACTATAAAATGTGGACAAAAAAGTCGAATGTATTATGATTCTATGCATTCTAAAATAAACAAAGAGTACATGATATATAATACAAAATATATATGATATATTGTGCAAAAAAATTAATAACCAAAATAAATATAAAAAAAACAAAGGTAAATTTCATTTAAGCTGAAATGACTTATAGGTTTTATTGACTCAAGCAAAACATTTAAGCTATCCAGTATTGTTTTACAATGATAAATCCATTATCACTTAACATTGATAAAATGCATACACATATAAAAATATTGTAGTAACAAAATGCGTTTACTGCTAATCATTTCACAGCGCATTTTCTTGACTCTTAAAAGTTAAATTATGACATTACAAGATGTTTTTTTCCCAATAACAAGCGATTATAACTGAGTAATAATACAAGTAAGCTGCATCCAGTCATTTTTCTTTGATTCAACACTAGATTTGACCCATATTTAGGTTAAAATGACCCAGCATTTCTTACAGTGAAAGAATCAACAAATTTTTGCCACATAAGCTGCACTTTTTCTCTTTCTGACACATTTTTGACCCTAAAAATTCTTGTTTATTTTAACCCAAATTAAAAAGGCACATATTTTGGCTCAGTGCTGGGTCTGACCCATATTTGGGTTAAAACAACCCAGCATTTTTTTAGAAGTAAAGAATCAACAGATAGCCTTTATTTTCATTATAATTCCTCATACATGACAGATTTTTTTAAGACTCTAATGCAAAGTTATTTTAACCCAAAGCCCCAAATTTAACTCAATGTTTGAACTTGTCCATATTAGGGTTAAAATAACCCTGTATTTTTTGAGAATGAAAAAAAAATCAATAAATAGTTTCTATTTTTATTGCTCCAGCATTTAGGCTGCACTTTTACTTTTTCTGACACATTTTTGTCTGGTTTATTTAAACTCAAGTTAGAAAAAGAGGCCAAATTTAATTTAACCCAATGGTTTTGACTCAATGTTTGACCCGTATTTGGTTTAAAACGACCCAGCATTTTTCAGAGGTAAAGAATTAACAAATAGCCTTTATTTTAATTAATTTTCCCTCATTTTAGCCTCTTCTCGTTTTACATTTAATTAAAGCGTTAGTAGAAATTATTAAGCCTCCAGTTTGTGTTCATTAGTTTAGATTTGTGGCATGTATAGCAGTGTACAACCAGATTGGTGGTTAACACAGAATAAAGCCTTCAGACTTAGCTGCTAATAAACCTGTCACGCTTTATTCTGCCAGAACTGGCTGGATGTTTATTATATCACTTACTCACAGTATAAATTATATTACATCTCATTTAAACAATGTATTAGAGACTCCTACAATGTAAAATCACTCGTCCAGGTTTTTTTTTTCAGTTTATTTGCTGTTATGAATGATATACAGTTGCAATCAGAATTATTGAACCCCCTTTTAATTTTTTTTTTCTTTTTTAAATATTTCCCAAATGATGTTTAACAGAGCAAGGAAATGTTCACAGGATGTCTGATAATATTTTTTCTTCTGGAGAAAGTCTTATTTGTTTTATTTCGGTTAGAATAAAAGCAGTTTTTAATTTTTTAAAACCCATTTTAAGGTCAATATTATTAGCTCCTTTAAGCTATATATTTTTTCAATAGTCTACAGAACAAACCATCATTATACAATAACTTGCCTAATTACCCTAACCTGACTAGTTAACCTAATTAACCTAGTTAAGCCTTTAAATGTCACTTTAAGCTGTATAGAAGTGTCTTGAAGTATATCTAGTCTAATATTATTTACTGTCATCATGACAAAGATAAAATAAATCAGTTATTAGAGATGAGTTATTAAAACTATTATGATTAGAAATGTGTTGAAATTTTTTTCTCTCCGTTAAACAGAAGTTGGGGGGAAAAAATAAACAGGGGGGCTAATAAATCAGGGGGTTGAATAATTCTGATTGCAACTGTATGCTCTGTCAACTTTATGTGTTAAACATTCAACTGCAGTTTAACAAAGTGATTTTTATTGACATCTTAGTAAACAGTATATTGTTTAAAAAACTATATTTAACATAAAATTTTAAATAACAGAAAAGGTAATGGCAGCGTAGGCTATTACGAGTTTTTTGCGCCTCCATTTAGTGCCTACAACACCAGTCCAAACAAAACACTTCTATTAAAAAAGACTATTAAAAATGTCACTTTTCAGCATTAAAAGTTGACCAAGGTCCCATAATAATAAAAGTCAAAAGCATACATAAAAGAACAAACAAAACAAAAATGTGGAAAACTGCTAATTAACGGTAAAAGTGTACCGCGCCTTCATAGAGTAAAAGCCCGCGCGCGCGAATCAGCTTCAGGAGTTTCCTGAAGACAATATGGCTACGTGGTGTAGCATATTTCTAATCTAATCTGTGAGTGAAATGAGAACAAGTTGAATATCAGTGTGTGTGTGTGTGTGTTCTGTGTTCACCCTTGCTCCCCGCTGGACTTTATTGCGCTCGTCTTTCTCATGTATAGCGGCTCAATAGGCGCGTTTAACATCTGCATGCGGGCCCGCGGGGAACCGCAGCTTTCCGGATCCACTGTAATACGGGCCGCTTCGAGCTTTCGGACGCTTTTTATTAGTTTGTTATTTTATTATTCCATTATCCGCCATCATTTAGAGCCTTTCAAACCCTGCGGAGGGGAAATGACCCCATAATCACTCACACAGAGAGAGGGAATATCATCCAACACGATCTACAAGACCTATTAGCCTATTATTGTCATTATTTATTATCATCATTTATTGTCATTATTAACATGATGAGTTGTCGTGATCTAATTGGGTTGAAATTTTTAATTTAAATGAAGGCCTAATTGAAAAAATTACAAGTTAAAAGTTTGTTTTTAGCGTAATAATAATAAATATAGTCTAATGACAACATTTTTACCATAGAGTATTGTTATTAAGCTATTATATTTACACTCTAAAATGCTGGGTTGTCTTAACCCAACAGTTCGGCTATTTCTTTTAAAATATATTTTAAATTACACTTTTCAACCCAATGTTGTGTTACAACAACACAGCATTCTTTTGAATGTATTACTATTATTATTATTTTATTGCTATTGATGTTATGGTTGTTGGAGTTTGAAGGAAAAATGTGGAGTTTTATTTCCGATTGATGTTATCTTGCATTGTAAACAGCGTTAATCTGCGATTGTTATCTTAAAGAGCTATTTCCACCTGATTTAACCCATTACAACTAGTTTCAGCGTCTACTGGTGTTTTGATAATTACATTTGATTGTTGTTTTCCACTTTTCTCTTTCTCAGAAGTGAGCTTTAGCGATTTTATTCAATGAGTTTATTATTTTTTAAATTATAGATTTAGTTTAGTGCATCTAAATGAACATAAAAATATATACAAGTTTACATTTTTAATTTAATTATTATTATTTAATTACTTTTTAAGCTTTGGGGTTACATTTCTTATTTTTAATTTGTAAAAATGCCTGCACTGTAAAAAAAAAAAATAAAATAAACACTGGTTGCCTTAAATTTTTAAGCTGAATCAAATTAACCTCATGAGTCCATTAAACTTATGTTAAACTGACTTAAAACAGCTGGCGTAACTTATCAAATTAAGTTAGAACTTGATTAACTTAGTTTAATAAGTTACAATGAATTAAAAACATATGCGGTCAGAACTAATTGATCATAAAAAATTTTAGTGTATATAGCTTTTCCTCATTTTCGTTTTAGTATTTTATTCCTTTTTAAATGAGTAAACATGCATATATAGTTTTTTGTAACATTATTTTAATGATTTTTAAAAATATCTTGGTATTTTTTATTAGTAAATATACCTAAACACTTTTCCTCGTTTTAATTTTAGTAATTTTAATTTAATTTAATAGTTTATTTTTACATTTTTAAATCTAATTTAAGACGTATTTGATTTTAAAAATACTTTTAGTTAACAAAATATTAAAATAATTTTAGTTAATTTTATTTATACAAAATTTTTAACCCCCTACACTGTAAAATAATTATATGATCAATTAGTTCCGACAGCATATGCTTTTAGGTCATTGTAACTTATTAAACTAAGTAAATCATGTTGTAACTTAATTTTATGAGTTACACAAGCTGTTTTAAGTCAGTTTCACATAACATAAGTTCAACGGACTCATAAGGTTAATTTGATTCAGCTTAAAAAAAATTGAGGCAACTATGATTTTTTTACAGTGTAGTAGCTAATTAATAAACAACTTAACTAATTTCTTCTACATAAAAACTTAAAATGTAAATAAACCCCATTTCTAGCCTATACTCTGCGCTAATCAAAAAGCAACATTAAAAGCGTCAATTATTTGAAAAGGAAATCAATTAGCAAACAACAAAAGCCTTGATCTTTTGAGGTTAACGAGATGAAAGTCATAAATGAACTCTGTATGATTCTGTAAGGGCTCGCTTTTCACTTCAAAAGTGGCCGAGTTTCTCCTCGTCATCAAGAGTTTGTCCTAGTGAGGGAAATATAATTGCTTTTGGTTCCTAGAGAACTGTCATTGTTCTGCTGAAAGAAAGAGCCTGGTTCTTCTCATGCATTCAGGGGGTTTCTTGTGTAGGAAGTGCAGAGGAATAAAGGACTCCTGCTCAGCCTTTGATTTAAGCAGGGGGCTGATGGAGCTTCCAGCGCATTCAAATGAGGAGCATGCACACACACACACACACACACACACACACACACACTGTAAATACATAAAATGCTGGCTTATTTCAACACAAATTAGGGAAAATAACCAAATTTAACCTAATATACATATTTTGACTCAATAGTAGGTTTGACCCATATTTAGGTTAAAATAACCCAGCATTTTTCAGTGAAAGAATCAACAAATAACCAAATTTTTGCCACATTTAAGCTGCACTTTTCCTCTTTCTGATAGGTTTTGACTCTATTAATGTTTGCTTATTTCAACCCAAATTAGAAAAAGGCCCAAATTTGAGTTTGTCCATATTTTGAGTCAGCGCTGGGTTTGACCCGTATTTGGGTTAAAACGACCCAGCATTTTTTCAACCCAGTAGTAGAGAAGCAACAAATAGCCTTTATTTTGATTATAGTTCCTAGTTCTGACAGATTTTTTAGACTCTAATGCAAAGTTATTTCAACCCAAAATATGGAAAAGCCCCAAATTTAACCCAATGTTTGAGTTTGACCCAGTATTTTTTGAAAATGAAAAAAAAAATCAATGAATATTTCTCCAGCATTTAAGCTGTACCTTTCCTTTTTCGGACACATTTTTCTCTGGGTTATTTCAACTCAAATTAGAAAAAAGTGCCAACTTTAACCCAATGGTTGACTCAATGCTATGTTTGACCCAGCATTTTTTAGAAGTAAACTATCAACAAATAGCCTTTATTTTAATTTAATTAAATCCTAATTTTGTCACATTTTAGCCTCTAAAATATGCTGGGTTATTTCAACCCATATTATAAAAAAAGTGCCAAATTTAACCCAGTGGTTGAGTTTGTCCATATTTTGACTCAGTGCTAAATTTGGTCCACATCTGGGTTAAAAACGACACAGTATTTTTTGAGTGAAAGAGCCAACAAATATAATTTCTCCAGCATTTAAGCTGCACTTTTCCTCTTTCTGACACATTATTAGACACTAAAAAATTCTGGGTTATTTGAATCCTATGTTAGTTAATTTTTTAAATAAAATTTATTTAACCCCATTTTTGGGTTTGTCCATATTTGATATAAAAATGCTTGTTTATTTAATCCCAAATTAGAAAAAAAGGCCCAAGTTTAACCCAATATCTAACCCATATTTGTGTTAAAACAACCAAGTATATATTTTATTTAATTCTCCTGCATTAAGCTGCACTTTTCCTCTTTCAGTCACAATTTAGACCCTAAAATTCTGGGTTATTTTACCCAAATTATGAAAAAGGGCCAGATATAACCCAATGACTGAATATTCTCCAAATTTTGGCTTGCCTGGTTTGACCTGGCAAAAAAACAACCCATAATTTTTTCAGTGAAAGAACCAACAAATAGTTCTCTTTTTCATTTAAGCTGCACTTTTCCTCATTATGACACATTTGTAGACCCTAAAATATGCTGGGTTATTTCAATCATATTTTGGTCAAATACAAATCCCATCTGGGTTAATTTTTTGAATGAAATGTATTTAACCCAACATTTGAGTTTGTCAATATTTGATAGAAATTACTGGTTTGTTTCACTCCAAATTGAGAAGAAAGTCCAAATTTAGCCCATAGGTAGAGTTTGTCCATATTTAAAGTCAGTCATAACTGAGTTTGTCCTCATCAAGTTAAAACAACCCAGCATTTTTTAAAGAGCCAATGAATAGCTTTTATTTTCATTTATTTGGCGTTTAAGCTGCACTTGTCCTCATTCTGACACATTTTTTGACTCTAAAAATGGTTTTTGAATAAAATGTATTTGACCCAACATTTGGGTTTGTACATAACTGATAAAAAATGCTGGTTTATTTCAACTCAAGTGATGAAAAAAAATGGCCAAATTTAACCCAATGGTTGAGTTTGTCCATATTTTGACTCAATGCTATGTTTGACCCATATCTGTGTAAAAACAACCCAGTATTGTTTAGGATGAAATAGCCTTTATGTCTGTTCCTTCAGCATTTAAGCAGCACTTTTCCTCTTTCTGACACATTTTTAGACTTTAAAAATGCTGGGTTATTTCAACTTAAATAAGACTCATCGACTATATTAACCAGAATTAGTTACACAATGACACTAAAAGATGACACGGTAGCTCAGTGGTTAGCACTGTGGCTTCACAGCAAGAAGGTCGCTGGTTCGAGTCCCAAATGGGTCAGTTGGTGTTTCTGTGTGGAGTTTGCATGTTCTCCCCGTGTTGGCGTGGGTTTCCTCCGGGTGCTCCGGTTTCCCCCACAGTCCAAACACATGCGCTATAGGGGAATTGATGAGCTGATGTGTGTGTAAATGAGTGTGTATGGGTGTTTGCACTGGGTTGCAGCCGGAACGACATCCGCTGTGTAAAACATTTTCCTATTTTATAAAAAATATAATATTTTTGAGAACTAAAGAGAGAAACTCATCTTCTTATTTATTAGACAACCGTGTGTTCCATTGCTGTGTGTGTGTGTGTGTGTGTGTGTGTGTGTGTGTGTGTGTGTGTGTGTGTGTGTGTGTGTGTGTGTGTGTTAGTGAATGTATATTAAATCGATATTCGCAGGTGAAGTTCTGGGCATCAAAGCCACGCCCCTACCACGCCTCCTTCGCGAGCGCCGTATAAAAGCGGGAGCCGTTAGAGCAGAAGCGCAAACGCAGATCGCGCACTGACAACACAGAACATTAGCATAGACACAGAAAACCCCGGTCAGATCTCCAGAACTCGCCGAACTAAACTTTCTGAGAGAATAGAGTCGATTTGTGAAGTATCATTAGCGATAGTGTTTGTCTGAGGAGTTGAGGGAGGTGTGGATGATGGAGGGGCTGCTGTGGATTCTGCTGTCCGTTATTATCGCATCTGTGCACGGATCGAGACTCAAGACACCCGCGCTGCCCATCCAGCCCGAGAGAGAACCCATGATTTCCAAAGGATTATCCGGTAAGAGAGGAAAAACAACGTTATATAACAATACTGTAACCTGCAAAGTACAGTACCGCTTTCTCTTAAAGTTTTACGCTGTGCACTTGAGTTTGTAGTAGCTATATTGTTATTTGGAAGCTAGGTTTATCTTTAAAACACCAGATGCTTTTAAAATAACATGTAAATATATCTATTTGGCTATAGTATAGTGTATTATACTGTATATAATATAGTATTTACATCTCTTTAATAATAAATGCTTCAGCATACTGAAATATTTAGTGATAAAGTGTAATAAATACTGTAGTATACTTTAGTTTCTACTCTTTTGAGGTAAAGTTGGCTTTATATTCACACATTTAGACTTTCTACCTAATAATATAATATCAGAAAATAAACTTTTATTTGCAATTTCATATTAGAAGCCAATGACTATCAACATTGCTCACGGTCAAAAAAAAAATAGTGGTAATTTTGTCTTAACTTACATGTGATTTCACACCCAGTATTCGAAGTGTAATAAACAATATAGAGATATTGACACATATTAAAACCAACTTTACCTCAATCTAGTTATATTGTTATTTGGAAGCTAAGTTTAACATTTCAGGTCTTTAAAACAACAGATGCCTTTAAAATAACATTCAACTATATAAATATAGCAATATTACAGTGTATTATACTGTATATATTAGAGTATTTACATCTGTTTGATAATGAATGCTCCAGCATACTGTAATATTAACTATTAAGTTTTTACTACAATAATCTCTGTGTAATATAGTACAATATACCATGCAGTTTTAGGCAATTTGTTTATATTACTATAGTTGTTTTATTACCAACAATAGAATTACCACTGTAGAAACTACTGTAATAATTTTTCATTTGAGCAAATAGAAACTTTTGTGTGTGTATCTGATGGAAAAATAGCAAAAAATAAATAAATATCTAAAACAGACTTGAAGAACATGGCACCAATTATAACATCAAAAAAGGTTTTTCAATACTTCAGTTGTTCTTGAGTTGATTTATGTTTTTTTGGAAGATACATTTTTAGGTCTTTAAAGCATTAGATGTTTTTAAAGTAGCATATAATAAAAAATAAATCCATTTGGTTTCCAATTAGAACTTTTTCATTTATATCAAAGTAAAAAGCTGGAGCCAAAACCCTTCAAAAATACATGTTAATCTCTAGTTTATTAGAAACTCATACGTAGGCCCACACGGAATCTGCGCGTGCAGAATTCCGCAGATTTTTTCTGCAGATTTTCAGCAGATTTTTAGCCCATCATTAATTCTGTTTATTTACTTAAAGTTAACTATTTACAGTTAATCTAATTGGATTTGCATTTTAAACATTAAATACAAGTTTAAAAGATATTATTTTTTATTTAACATACTAAGGTTTTAGTTATGATACTCCCAAAATAATTCCGCAGAAATCCGCAGATTTTTACCAAAATTCTCCGCAGAAATAGCAAAAAACGTCCGCAGATTCCGTCTGGCCCTGCTCATACGTCATTCCAGAATGTAGAACCATGATAGTTTATAACTGCAAATTATATTTAGTAATTGTTTTATAATACACATCACACTGTAAGTACTTCTTTATTTTTTGTTAGGTCTTTTATGCATTTAAGCAACCAGATGCTTTTTAAATAACATATTACAAAAAATACCAATTTGGTTCCAATTCCAACCTTTTTATTAGCATCTAATGAACAAACTAGAGCCAAAAACCTGCAGAAAATACTTTTAATCTCTAGTTTTGCAGAAAAGCATCCCTGCATCTGGTGTTTAAAAGACAGAAAAGACGTAAACATAAATAAGTAATGACACAATGGCTAGATGTAAATGATTCTTTAGTAGCTATATTCATAATTTCTGATGCACATTATTATGATTTCATATCATTAAAGATTCTTTAGGGCCTTAACACAGATGGTGCTTTTCAATCAGAACCATTTTCCTGGTTTTAATCAGGTGTCAAAACTATAATATGCTTGCTTTGCTTAAAAGTTGCAATTATGATCAATGCATATGGTGTTTTGAAGACCTCAAAAACACTAATTTAAAAACCTTAGAAATGACGTAACAGTGTTTTAATCTCAAATCAAGCAGTGGCTATATTATTCATTAAATGTCAGTTTTTCATGTTTTATTGAATGTATTTAAAGACTTAAATCCTTTATAAATGCCATTTGGATTTCAATTAGTATCAACTTAATGGTGCATGCACAGAAAAAAGTTGCATTCTGTATAAAAGCATCAATGCAAGCTTTAATAACCTCACAAACACCACTGCTTTAATGCAATGGCACAAGCTGTGGGCATTTATTATGATGTACCTCCTTATATGACAGTTTACGTGCGTGTCTTTGAAAGTGTTTAGCTTAACAATAAATTGTTTAATAGTCCCGTTCTATAAAATGCAGGCTGTAAACGGCAACTGATGATCACTGACCTCATTCCACATGCAATAAAGGCCAAATTTACTCCAATCTCTCATTCTGTCTTCAAAACAAAGCCGAGGAGATGTTTTGGTTACTGAAACATGGGAATGTGCAAATGTGATTTCGTTTGGAGGACAACTCGTTTTAGTTGGTGCTCTTGAAGGTTTGGCTGGGAAAGGACCATTTGAAGCTGATTTGTTCACATTCCCGATTTCAGACACAAATGCGAGTGAACGTCTCAAAAGTCTCACGCTGCTCTTTGTTATTGTCTCAATCAGGTTGCTCCTTCGGTGGCCGCTTTTACTCTCTGGAAGACACGTGGCATCCAGATCTTGGAGAGCCATTTGGTGTGATGCATTGCGTTATGTGTCACTGTGAGCCGGTAAGTTATGCACACTTCACTTTGCAAGCCATATTGAATCTGAATTGCCTTCTGTTGCCGAGTTGCAACATTCACACCATATCTAAATTGAAATCATATTAAATCCAAACAGTTGTATAATGGCACAGTTATTGTCTTCTGTAGAACTGCTTTACAAATTAAACTGTAAAAATGCTAATTTGATCAATTATGAAACTAATTCATTCACACAGAAAACCGAATTGAATCCATATTGAGTCTGAATCACCTTCTTGTAGAGTTGCAACATTCACATCACATCTAAACGGAATCCATATTGAATCTAAATGTTATATAATGGTACGAATGACTTTTTTTTACAAATACAATCGAATTAGTTTCATAACTTAGCAACAATCACACTGTAACTAAAGCACATTGAATCTAAATTGCCTTCTGTAGAGTTGCTTTATAGTAAGAACTTGACTAAACTTAATCCATATTGAATCTGAATTGTCTTTTTAGAGTTGCTTTACAAATACTTTTTTAGTTTAATATATTTTTATCTTTACAGCAATCACACTGTAACTAAACTGAATTGAATTCATATTGAATGTGAATTACCTTCTTGTGGAGTTACATCATTCACACCATATCTAAACTGAATCCATATTGAATCTAAATGTTATATAATGGTACAAATGGCTTCTTTACAAATAAAATTGAATTAGTTTCATAACCAATAACTTTGCAACATTCACACTGTAACTAAAGCTAAGTGAATCCACAGTAAATCCAAATTGGCTTCTGTAGTGTTGCTTTATAGTAAAAACCGGACTAAACTGAATCCATATTGAATCTGATTTGTTTTTGTAGAGATGGTTTACAAATAATAATGAATTAGCCACATAATTGATTAATTTTGCAACATTCACAGTGTAACTGAACTGTATCCATATTGAATCTGAATTGCCTTCTTGTAGATTTTCAACATTCACATTGTATCTAAACTAAATTCAAATTAAATCCGAATTGTCATATAATGGCACAGTTGTCTTTTGTAGAGTTGCTTTACAAGTAAAATGAAATTAGTTTCGTAATTAAATAAGTTTGAATTTTACATTCACACAGTAAACCGAACTGAATCCATATTAAATCTGAATTGCCTTTGTAGTGTTGCTTTATAGTAAAAACATGACTAAACTGAATCTAAATAGTTGCATAATGGCACAGTTGTTGTCTGTAGAGCTGCTTTACAAATAAAACTGAATTAGTTTCATAATTGATGAATTTTGCAACATTTACACTTTAACTAATACGAATTGAATCCATATTAAGTTTTAATTGCCTTCTGTAGAGTTGCTTTATAATAAAAACATGACTAAAACATAATGCATATTAAATCTAAATTGTCTTTTTAGAGTTGCTTTACAAATATTTTTCAGCATTCACATTGTAACTAAGCTGAATAGAATCCATATTAAATGTGAATTGCATTCTTAGAGTTGCAACATTCACACCATATCTAAATTGAATTCATATTGAATCTATATTGTTATAAGGGCATAGCTGTCTTCTGTAGAGCTGCTTTACAACTAAAATTAAATTTGTTTCATAATTAATTAACTTTGTATTTACATTCACACAGTAAACCAAACTGAATCCGTATTAAATCTGAATTGCCTTCTGTAGAGTTGCAACATTCACACCATCACTAAACCAAATCCTTATTGAATCTAAATTGTTACATAATGGCACAAATGGCTTTAGTAGAGCTGTTTTACAAATGAAATTGAATTAGTTTCATAATCGATCAAGTTTGCAGTTTTACAGTCACACTGCAATCACACTGCACTAAATTGAATCCATATTGAATCCGAACTGCCTTTTGTAGAGTTGCTTTGTAGTAAAAACTAAACTGAATCCATATTGAATCTAAATTGTTTTTGTCGAGTTGCTTTACAAATACAATTTTATTACTGTAATATATTATCAACTTTGCAGCATTCACACTAACTAAACTGAATTGAATCCATATTGGATGGGAATTGCATTCTTAGAGTAGCAACATTCACACTATATCTAAATTGAATTCATATTGAATCTAAATTGTTGTAAAATGGCACAGTTGTATTCTGTAGAGCTGCTTTACAAATAAAACTGACATAGTTTCATAATCAATTAAGTTTGCATTTTTTACATTCACACAGTAACCCAAATTTAATCCATATTGAATCTGAATTGCCTTCTGTAGAGGTGCTCTAGTAAAATCTTGACTAAACTGAATCCATATGATCAATCGACATATTCTGTATTGCTGTTTAATTATTAGGTATTGTTATTTTTATGGGCGACATGGTGGCTCAGTGGTTAGCACTCACAGCAAGAAGGTCGCTGGTTCGAGTCCCAGCTGGACCAGTTGGCATTTCTGTGTGGAGTTTGCATGTTCTCCCCATGTTGGTGTGGGTTTCCTCCGGGTGCTCCAATGGAAAATTAATAAATGAATGTTATTTTTATTTTATGGAATTTATATATATATATATATATATATATATATATATATATATATATATATATATATATATATATATATATATATATATATATATATATATATTTATATATATAATATTTTAGATATTGGATTAATTATAGATTAAATAATTTATTATTTCATTATTGTTATGTTATTAAAATTCAGAAATGTGTTTTTTTTTCAGAATTCTGTACTTTTATTTTGTTATTATTTGAAAAGTTCAAAAAGTAAATAAATAAACAAACAAGACTCACCTGGGCGTGTTTTTTTTCTCTGAGCAGCAGAGGAGCCGGCGAGGGAAGGTTTTCGGGAAAGTGAGCTGCAGGAATATGAAACAGGACTGTCCAGATCCGACCTGCGACGATCCGGTCCTGCTTCCTGGACACTGCTGCAAAACATGCCCAAAAGGTGAGTGTGTGTGTTTCTACAGATGGTGAACAAATGGAAACACAGTCTGGCGTTTCTGGAATGCCGTCACACCATCATACGGAAAGGAAAACTGTGTGAAAAAAGATGGAAACTTGTGTCCAACAGTGTTTTTCTGAGTGACAGATGACAGAAAGTGTGGACGGATGGTCGTTGGGTGTAAAAGGGCTCATGTTTATGGATGCTGGAACATTCAGGCTCTTGAACATTGGCTTCATTGTGCTTTCTGCTACTTTGTGAGGGACATTATACACTGAAAATAATAATAATTTTAAAAATTGCATAAAATAAAACTTTTTAAAAAACATTGCATTAGCTTAAAGGGATAGTTCAATCAAAAATGAAAATTTACTCAGTATTAACTCTCTCTCTCTCTCTCTCTCTCTCTCTCTCTCTCTCTCTCTCTCTCTCTCTCTCTCTCTCTCTCTCTCTCTCTCTAGTGTTTCCAAACCTTTATGAATTTCATTCTTCTGTTGAATACAACAAATTTTTTTTGGAAAAAAGCTGAAAAACCATTAACTTCCATAGTAGGAAAAACAAATACCATGGAAGTCAACGGTTACAGGTTTTTAGCATTCTTCAAAATATCTTCTTTAGTGTTTAAAGAAACTCATAAAGGTTTGAAACAAGTAAAAGGAGAGTAAATGATGACAGAATTGACCTTTTTGGGTGAACTATGCCTTTAAATAATAAAAAAATTTCAACTTAGTACTAAAATTGTAATAAATTGAGCACTCGACTACATTTGTCTGCCGATCATTTGTGTAAGTTTATCTGGAACTGATTATTTACGTATCTTTTATTTCTGATGTGATGGAAACGCTGCTTTATTCACTAATGTTTTATGCCATATTCCAGTTTTGTGCATAAACGTTTTGATGGAAACACAGCTAATGACGACAGAATTTAAATGATGTTTTTTCGTGTGTTTTTCCGCAGGCGACTCTGGGAGGAAGGAGGTCGAGTCTCTGTTTGATTTCTTCCAGGAAAAAGATGACGATTTGCACAAATCCTACAATGACAGATCGTATATCAGCTCTGAGGACACTAGCACTCGAGACAGCACCACCGGTGAGTCTCCAATAGGGGTCACTGTTATGTAGTTTGGATGACGACTGTCTAAAAAAAAAAAATTGTGATTATAGCGATTAAATTCAGTGTTTTGGTGCTTTGACGATTATTAACAAAGTTTATTATTAACGATTAACAAAAATTTTGAAACTAGTAAAATAGTTGACAATAACAGAGTTGACGATAGTAAACAGTTGACAATAACAGAGTTGACAATAACAGAGTTGACAATAACACAGTTGACGATAGTTAACACAGTTGACAATAACAGAGTTGACAATAACACAGTTAACGATAGTTAATGCAGTTGACAATAACAGAGTTGATAATAGTTGATATAGTTGATAATAACAGTTGACAATAGTTAAAGTTGACGATAGTTAACACAGTTGACAATAACAGAGTTGATGATAGTAAACAGTTGACAATGACAGAGTTAACGATAGTTAACAGCTGACGATAACAGTTGACAATAACAGAGTTGATGATAGTTGATATAGTTGATAATAACAGTTGACAATAGTTAACACAGTTGACAATAACACAGTTGACGATAGTTAACACAGTTGACAATAACAGAGTTGACAATAACACAGTTGACGATAGTTAACACAGTTGACAATAACAGAGTTGACAATAACACAGTTGACGATAGTTAACACAGTTGACAATAACGGAGTTGACAATAGTTAACACAGTTGACAATAACAGAGATGATGATAGTAAACAGTTGACAATAACAGAGTTGACAATAACACAGTTGACGATAGTTAACAGAGTTGACAATAGTTGATATAGTTGATAATAACAGTTGACAATAGTTAACAGTTGACAATAACAGAGTTGATGATAGTAAACAGTTAACAATAACAGAGTTGACAATAACACAGTTGATGATAGTAAACAGAGTTGACAATAACAGAGTTGACAATAACAGAGTTGACAATAACACAGTTGACGATAGTTAACACAGTTGACAATAACAGAGTTGACAATAACACAGTTGATGATAGTTAACAGAGTTGACAATAACACAGTTGATGATAGTTAACACAGTTGACAATAACAGAGTTGACAATAACACAGTTGACGATAGTTAACAGAGTTGACAATAACAGAGTTGACAATAACACAGTTGACGATAGTTAACACAGGTGACAATAACAGAGTTGACAATAACACAGTTGATGATAGTTAACAGAGTTGACAATAACAGAGTTGACAATAACACAGTTGACGATAGTTAACAGAGTTAACAATAACAGAGTTGACAATAACACAGTTGACGATAGTTAACACAGTTGACAATAACAGAGTTGACAATAGTTAACACAGTTGACAATAACAGAGATGATGATAGTAAACAGTTGACAATAACAGAGTTGACAATAACACAGTTGACGATAGTTAACAGAGTTGACAATAGTTGATATAGTTGATAATAACAGTTGACAATAGTTAACAGTTGACAATAACAGAGTTGATGATAGTAAACAGTTAACAATAACAGAGTTGACAATAACACAGTTGATGATAGTAAACAGAGTTGACAATAACAGAGTTGACAATAACAGAGTTGACAATAACACAGTTGACGATAGTTAACACAGTTGACAATAACAGAGTTGACAATAACACAGTTGATGATAGTTAACAGAGTTGACAATAACAGAGTTGACAATAACACAGTTGACGATAGTTAACAGAGTTGACAATAACAGAGTTGACAATAACACAGTTGATGATAGTTAACACAGTTGACAATAACAGAGTTGACAATAACACAGTTGACGATAGTTAACAGAGTTGACAATAACAGAGTTGACAATAACACAGTTGACGATAGTTAACACAGTTGACAATAACAGAGTTGACAATAACACAGTTGATGATAGTTAACAGAGTTGACAATAACAGAGTTGACAATAACACAGTTGACGATAGTTAACAGAGTTAACAATAACAGAGTTGACAATAACACAGTTGACGATAGTTAACACAGTTGACAATAACAGAGTTGACAATAGTTGATATAGTTGATAATAACAGTTGACAATAGTTAACAGTTGACAATAACAGAGTTGACAATAACACAGTTGACGATAGTTAACACAGTTGACAATAACAGAGTTGACAATAACACAGTTGACGATAGTTAACACAGTTGACAATAACAGAGTTGACAATAACACAGTTGACGATAGTTAACACAGTTGACAATAACAGAGTTGACAATAACACAGTTGATGATAGTTAACACAGTTGACAATAACAGAGTTGACAATAGTTGATAATAACATTTGACAATAGTTAACACAGTTGACGATAGCAGAGTTAATCAATGATAGTTTACAGAGTTGACGATCACAGTTGACGATAGTTAACACAGTTGACAATAGTTAACAGAGTTGACAATAAAGTTATAGATGACAGAATTGACGATAAGAGAGTTGACGATAGTTAACAAAGCTGATGATAATAACACAGTTGATGATAAAGTTACAAACAGCATTGACGATAGTTAACAGAGTTGACGATAACAGCATTGACGATAGTTAACAGAGTTGACGATAACAGCATTGACGGTGGTTAACAGAGTTGATGTTAGTTAACAGTTGATGATAACACAGTTCATGTTTGTTAACAGAGTTGACAATAACAGAATTAACGATAACAGAGTTGATGATAAGAGTGTTGACGATAGTTAACAGACCTGATGATAACAGTTGACGATAGTTAACAGTTGACGATAACAAAGTTGACGATAGTTTACAGTGATGACGATAAGAGTGTTGACGATATTTAATAGAGTTGACGATAACGGAGTTGACAATAATAGAGCTGATGATAGTTAACAGAGTTGTTGATAAGAGAGTTGATGATAGTTAACAGAATTGTCTATAAGAGCTGAGCCCACAATAACAGATTGATGATAGTTAACAGAGTTGATGATAGATAACAGAGTTGATGATAACACAGTTAACGATAGTTAACAGAGTTGACGATAAGAGCTGACGATAACAAAGTTGACACCATTGGTAATAGCTAACAGAATTGACAATAACAGAAGTTGAAAATCGTTAACAGAGTTGACGATAAGAGCTGAGTTGACGATAACAGACTTGATGCTAACAGAGTTGTGCCTTTTAAAGGAATTACAACAGTTACAGTCTTACGAAACAAGTGCGATTAGATTAAATAATCAAAGTTAGATGGTTATTTAATAATCACAGTTATTAACTCACTCAAATGTGTTTTTTTAGCAGAGTTTGTGGCGCTGCTGACAGGTGTGACAGACTCTTGGCTGCCAAGCTCCAGTGGCGTCGCGCGGGCCAGATTTACACTCTCCCGAACGAGTCTGACTTTCTCCATCACTTTCCAGAGGTAAAACACGGTTTAGATGTGGTGTCGCGGGTCAAATCATGAGTGTTTATTACTCGTTTATTGTCGTTATTACTCACGTTATTCTTCTGTGGTGTCTCAGAATTAACAGACCAAGTCTCATCGCGTTTCTGGACACTGACGGAAACACAGCGTTTGAGTTCAGAGTCCCGCAGGCCGATAACGACATGGTGAGTTATTATCGCTAATTATATCTAAAATAAAAAAAGCATACACACAAAATACATTTGTTTTATTTGAAAAAAAAGTACATTTTATTTTTAACGTAGTTGCTAAGGAAACATTTCTTAACTACGGAAGGCGATTATGGTCAAGCATCAATAAAATTAAAGATTAAAGTCTTTATGCTGCAAGATTAAACTCAAGAAAAATGGCTAAATAAAATGGTGCGAATAAAATTAATAAATTTCAAGAATAAAGTCGTTGTGTTTCGAGAAAAAACGTGAAATAAAATGTACAAACTCATTCAGTTTCGAGGATAAATATCAATTTAGAGAACTACGAAACAAAATATGGAAAATTCGGAATAATGAAATGAAAATAATAAAATTTAACAATAAAATTAAATACATTTTTCCTCAGATGTTTAACTGTGTGTTTGATGTGCAGATCTGCGGCATCTGGAAGAATGTGCCGAAACCTCACATGCGGCAGCTGGAGGCGGAGCAACTGCACGTCTCCATGACAACCGCTGACAACAGGAAGGAGGAGCTTCAGGGCAGAATAATCAAACACAGAGCGCTGTTTGCCGGTGCGCATTAAAACTAACGTTAATCTGCTTTTATTTGACGTGTTTGGAGTTTAACATCAGTTTCCTGTGGTTTCTCTGACAGAAACGTTCAGTGCAATCCTGACATCTGACGAGGTGCATTCTGGGATGGGCGGAATCGCCATGTTGACGCTCAGTGACACCGAAAACAATCTGCATTTCATCCTGATTATGCAAGGACTCGTTCCTCAGGGGAGCTGTGAGTATGCACTAAAAATAATGAAATGTAATGAATTAAATAAAAAAGAATAACAAAAATGCAAAAACATTCATGAATAAATAAATGTATAAATATAAAATGAAAAATAAATTAAATTAAATAGAAAATTCAACAAAAATCTAAATAAAATTTAATGAAAAATAAAACAAATATAAAAAAATACAATAAATGTAAAATAAAATGAAATAATTTAATGAAATGATAAAATAAAATCAATCAATCAATCAATCAATGTAAAATAAAAACAATTAACAATTAATAAAAAATAATTAATGAATATTTAAAACGATATATACTTAATAAAAAATAAATTAAAATACAATTAAAAAGGATATTTTTTATAATATTAAAATAAATGTAAAAAAAAAAAAGAAATTCAAAAACCAAACAAATATTAATCAAATCTTTCTATTCTGTTTCAGCCAAGGTGCCGGTGCGAGTGAAACTGCAGTATCGACAGCACCTGCTGAGAGAAATACGAGCAAACATCACTGCAGACGTGAGTTAAAACACACACACATATGTATTTACTAATCTATTAATCTTCATATATTAAATTCATTATGAAGACTCCAGACCTCTGATGTCAGTATTGAGAAATTATTGTTTTTTGTAATGCACATTATTAGTGTAATTCACATTATTTAAATGCAATGTAGTAATCCGCATTATAACTGCAATGCACAATTTAAATGCAATGCACATTATTAGTGCAATGTGCATTATAAATGAGATGCACATTATAAATGCATTGTACATTATAACTGCAATGCACACTATAATTATTTTAAACCCAATGCACATTATTTCAAATGCAATGCACAATATAAATGCAATACACATTATAAATGCAATGCACATTATTTTAAACGGAATGCACAGTATTTTAAATGCCATTCACATTATTTTTAATGCAATTCACAATATTTTAAATGCAATGCACATTATTTTAAACTCAATGCACATTATTTTAATGCAATGCACATTATTTTAAATGCAATGCACATTATTTTAAATGCAATTCACATTATTTTAAACTCAATGCACATTATTTTAAATGCAATTCACAATATTTTAAATGCAATGCACATTATTTTAATGCAATTCACATTATTTTAATGCAATGCACATTATTTTAAATGCAATTCACATTATTTTTAATGCAATTCACATTATTTTAATGCAATTCACATTATTTTAATGCAATGCACATTATTTTAAATGCAATTCACATTATTTTTAATGCAATTCACATTATTTTAATGCAATTCACATTATTTTAAACTCAATGCACATTATTTTAAATGCAATTCACAATATTTTAAATGCAATTCACATTATTTTTAATGCAATGCACATTATTTTAAACTCAATGCACATTATTTTAAACTCAATGCACATTATTTTAAACTCAATGCACATTATTTTAAATGCAATGCACATTATTTTAAATGCAATGCACATTATTTTAAATGCAATTCAAATTATTTAAAATGCAATGCTCATTATTTTAAACTCAATGCACATTATTTTAAACTCAATGCACATTATTTTAAATGCAATGCACATTATTTTAAATGCAATTCACATTATTTTAAACGCAATGCACAATATAAATGCAATTCAAATTATTTAAAATGCTATGCTCATTATTTTAAACTCAATGCACATTATTTTAAACTCAATGCACATTATTTTAAATGCAATGCACATTATTTTAAATGCAATGCACATTATTTTAAATGCAATGCACAATATAAATGCAATCCAAATGATTTTAAATGCAATGCACATTATTTTAAATGCAATTCACATTATTTTAAACTCAATGCACATTATTTTAATGCAATTCACATTATTTTAATGCAATGCACATTATTTTAAACTCAATGCACATTATTTTAATGCAATGCACATTATTTTAAATGCAATGCACATTATTTTAAATGCAATGCACATTATTTTAAACTCAATGCACATTATTTTAAATGCAATTCACAATATTTTAAATGCAATTCACATTATTTTTAATGCAATTCACATTATTTTAATGCAATGCACATTATTTTAATGCAATGCACATTATTTTAATGCAATGCACATTATTTTAAACTCAATGCACATTATTTTAATGCAATTCACATTATTTTAATGCAATGCACATTATTTTAAATGCAATTCACATTATTTTAAACGCAATGCACAATATAAATGCAATTCAAATTATTTAAAATGCAATGCTCATTATTTTAAACTCAATGCACATTATTTTAAACTCAATGCACATTATTTTAAATGCAATGCACATTATTTTAAATGCAATTCACATTATTTTAAACGCAATGCACAATATAAATGCAATTCAAATTATTTAAAATGCAATGCTCATTATTTTAAACTCAATGCACATTATTTTAAACTCAATGCACATTATTTTAAATGCAATGCACATTATTTTAAATGCAATGCACGTTATTTTAAATGCAATTCACATTATTTTAAATGCAATGCACAATATAAATGCAATCCAAATGATTTTAAATGCAATGCACATTATTTTAAATGCAATTCACATTATTTTAAACTCAATGCACATTATTTTAATGCAATTCACATTATTTTAATGCAATGCACATTATTTTAAATGCAATGCACATTATTTTAATGCAATGCACATTATTTTAAACTCAATGCACATTATTTTAATGCAATGCACATTATTTTAATGCAATGCACATTATTTTAAATGCAATGCACATTATTTTAATGCAATGCACATTATTTTAAACTCAATGCACATTATTTTAATGCAATTCACATTATTTTAATGCAATGCACATTATTTTAAATGCAATTCACATTATTTTTAATGCAATTCACATTATTTTAATGCAATGCACATTATTTTAAATGCAATGCACATTATTTTAATGCAATGCACATTATTTTAAACTCAATGCACATTATTTTAATGCAATTCACATTATTTTAATGCAATGCACATTATTTTAAATGCAATTCACATTATTTTAAACGCAATGCACAATATAAATGCAATTCAAATTATTTAAAATGCAATGCTCATTATTTTAAACTCAATGCACATTATTTTAAACTCAATGCACATTATTTTAAATGCAATGCACATTATTTTAAATGCAATTCACATTATTTTAAACGCAATGCACAATATAAATGCAATTCAAATTATTTAAAATGCAATGCTCATTATTTTAAACTCAATGCACATTATTTTAAACTCAATGCACATTATTTTAAATGCAATGCACATTATTTTAAATGCAATTCACATTATTTTAAACGCAATGCACAATATAAATGCAATTCAAATTATTTAAAATGCAATGCTCATTATTTTAAACTCAATGCACATTATTTTAAACTCAATGCACATTATTTTAAATGCAATGCACATTATTTTAAATGCAATGCACGTTATTTTAAATGCAATTCACATTATTTTAAATGCAATGCACAATATAAATGCAATCCAAATGATTTTAAATGCAATGCACATTATTTTAAATGCAATTCACATTATTTTAAACTCAATGCACATTATTTTAATGCAATTCACATTATTTTAATGCAATGCACATTATTTTAAATGCAATGCACATTATTTTAATGCAATGCACATTATTTTAAACTCAATGCACATTATTTTAATGCAATGCACATTATTTTAAATGCAATGCACATTATTTTAAATGCAATGCACATTATTTTAAACTCAATGCACATTATTTTAAATGCAATTCACAATATTTTAAATGCAATTCACATTATTTTTAATGCAATGCACATTATTTTAAATGCAATGCACATTATTTTAATGCAATGCACATTATTTTAAACTCAATGCACATTATTTTAATGCAATTCACATTATTTTAATGCAATGCACATTATTTTAAACTCAATGCACATTATTTTAAACTCAATGCACATTATTTTAAATGCAATGCACATTATTTTTAATGCAATGCACATTATTTTAAACTCAATGCACATTATTTTAAATGCAATGCACATTATTTTAAACTCAATGCACATTATTTTAAATGCAATGCACATTATTTTAAACTCAATGCACATTATTTTAAATGCAATGCACATTATTTTAAATGCAATTCACATTATTTTAAACGCAATGCACAATATAAATGCAATTCAAATGATTTAAAATGCAATGCTCATTATTTTAAACTCAATGCACATTATTTTAAACTCAATGCACATTATTTTAAATGCAATGCACGTTATTTTAAATGCAATTCACATTATTTTAAACGCAATGCACAATATAAATGCAATCCAAATGATTTTAAATGCAATGCACATTTTAAATGTAATGCACATTATGAATATAATGCAGATTGTAAATGTAACTGTGGTGTTTCGTGCAGGACTCAGATTTTGCTGAAGTGCTGGCGGATCTGAACAGTCGTGAGCTCTTCTGGTTGTCCCGCGGGCAGCTCCAGATCTCTGTCCAGACTGAAGGTCAAACCCCGCGTCACATCTCGGGATTCATTTCTGGAAGGAGATCATGTGACAGTGAGTGAACCAATCAGCAGCTCATCAGTTAGAACTATTGATACATAATACCACAGTTTAACAGAGTTGAGTCATATAGAGATATATATATAGAGAGAGAGAGAGAGTCATATATAGAGAGTGACAAATTTATAAACTAAATTGAAACTAAATTATTCATATTTAAATGTTTGATTTAAACTAAATTCTAAACGTCTAAACAAAATGATTAGTATTTAATTAAAAATTTTGTATTTGTATATATTATTAACCTTTTATATAATTATTAAAATGAGTAGTTTTATTATTATCTGCAGTTCTGCAATTATCTTACAGGGTTCAGCGCTAAGGATTTTTTCTGCTGGCCCGATCAGGCCAGTGATTCAGAGTTTTACTTGCCCTGCCACAATTTTCTCTGACCCCACCAAAAAAAGAAGTTAATAGCTATTTCTTAGCCACATAGTTTAAGTAATGTGTTAAAAGCCAAATATAACAGTATACATACACTTTTTATTTAGCATAACTTTTGTTTAAATACAACTGACAATTTAAAAATGATTTGTTCACAATTGATGTAACTAAACTTGAAAAAAAAATTAAAATAATATATATATAAGCGAAAATGTGCACTTTAATTTTGACACCGACAGACATTGTCTCCAAATATAAATCAGAGAGGTAAGACTTTCTCATACATTGCCTCATTTCAAGTTGAAAAGTAAAGTAAAGTCAAGTCAAGTAAAAATCTATCTATTGAATTCATCAATTTATTTAAAAAACTTTGGCTAGAATTATGCATAATAGGCTTAAATTATAAAGAGAAATATCAGATGAACCAGTGTTGTGCCAGGAAAAAAAGTAAATTGCAGCCCCTCTGAAATGTGCATACAGTTGCAATCAGAATTATTGAAGCCCCTTTGAATTTTTTTTTCTTTTTTAAATATTTCCCAAATTATGTTTAACAGAGCAAGGAAATTTTCACAGTATGTCTGATAATATTTTTTCTTCTGGAGAAAGTCTTATTTGTTTTATTTCGGCTAGAATAAAAGCAGTTTTAAATTTTTTAAACACCATTTTAAGGTCAATATTATTAGCCCCTTTAAGCTATATATTTTTTCGATAGTCTACAGAACAAACCATCATTATACAATAACTTGCCTAATTACCCTAACCTGCCTAGTTACCCTAATTAACCTAGTTAAGCCTTTAAATGTCACTTTAAGCTGTATAGAAGTGTCTTGAAGAATATCTAGTCTAATATTATTTACTGTCATCATGACAAAGAGAAAATAAATCAGTTATTAGAGATGAGTTATTAAAACTATTATGATTAGAAATGTGCTGAAAAAATCTGCTCTCCGTTAAACTGAAATTGGGGAAAAAAATAAACGGGGGCAAATAAATCAGGGGGTTGAATAATTCTGATTGCAACTGTATATATAAATAAATTAACAATAGAGTTATGACAACTAATGACAGTGACTGAGGTGAGTTCCAAGAACCCTCACCTTACAGAAGATATATATTTAAATAAATAAATACATTTAATTTAAATACAATACTGATTAGATGAATTAAAGTGAATTGTTTAATGTGTGGTTTAGTAGAAAACTACAACAATTTTTTGTTTACGTTTGTTTAAAACCCACCAAAATGCCTATACTGCAGTCAATATTTGTATTTTTCATTTATTTGTAAACCTAGATTTAAATTGCATTTCACTTCTTGTTCTTGCTTGATCCATCAAAATAATAATAATATTAGCCTATGTTTTAATCAATTACAGCCTTAGATGTTTTTTTAAATGTAGACTGAGAATGCTAGTGAAAGTCTATAGAGAGAATGTGTGCATTTTACCACAGGGGTGCATTTCTCAGCACAACACCGGGACTGCAGTCAGATCATGGAGCAGATCAATGTTCATATTTTCAGCCAAGGTGTCAATGCAGAAATGAACAAAACAACAGGCCTAATACAAAAATATTATAAGATTCACGAGTTCGCACTTACAGAAGTTTAAGAATAAAGCGTATTTGGCGTGCTGTCCAGGGAGAGGGCTCTGAGCTCGGGGAAGACCCCCCCCCAACTCGCGTTATTCCCCGAGAGACAGAGAGGAGTTGGGGTTCGAGCGAAGAGTCTAGCCCGGCCTCAGAACGCTCCCCCTGAGTAGATAATGTTTAGAAAGTGCGGTGTTGGGGTGGTGGAGGGATGCTAAAGTCGTGAGATGATGCAGGTAGGACGACTTTGGAATTTATAGGGGTTTGGTCTAATGCTGATTGGATAATAGAATGATTATCAATGACGTAAAGAATTGCTCAAACATCTGCGCGTGCTCCTCCCGAAATTTGTTTATAAAACATCACTTAAAATAAAAAAACAATTATCAGATGGTAATTTCGTCATGAAACGCACATTTAGCGGTAGGAATGACATCCTGCCCTACTCATAATTCTCTCTTCATATAGCCGTAAATGGCTATTACACAACCATAATACACTGTGATATAGCCTGGTTCGTTAGTTCCTTGGATCGTTTTGTTTTCTCACAACAATCAATCCGCTCAATCGAGCCGAGACCACCTCATTCTGGCGATCTCATACCAATTGATTTGGCGCGGACCCGAGCATGATTGCTGGATTCACGTATGCTAGACAAACCTAGCTTACTGGACAAACAAGACAACTTCTGAAACAAACGTCTGGGCGTTAAAGCACGCTGTATTTGGACACAATTGACAAACAGTCGCAGCCAAAATACACTTTAGTGACAATGCAGCACTGGCCTGATCGGGCCACTAACCATCCTGTATACCAGGGGTGTCAAATCCAAACTTGGTAAGGGCCGCACTGAATATTGTGAATAAAGTGAAGGGCATTTTTTTTCACATATTCATAAAAACTGATGATAAAACAAAAAGCCAACAACTGATATAGCACATTGTAACAAGCAACAGATGGTTTCTGAGATTGTATTATTGAACTTATTCTTTTAGCTTTAAAAAGGCAACCTAATCATGAAATGCTCCATGCTAACTGTTGATGCCTACAACTGAACTAGTGGGGTTCAGAGGAACAAAATTAAAGCAATATATTTATTAGTAGGCTATTATAGATAAATGGTAGCCTATATAAAAAAACAAATGGTAAGAAATGGTATTATTTTGCTCCAAATGACACTTGGACTGGGCTTACATGCCAAACCTAAGAAAATTAGGGATTTTTTAACTCTTACCAGACACCCTGCATTATGCTCTATTCTAGAAGTAATGTCCCTTGCCATGGCTACTTTCATTACAGACATAATATGTTGGTCCAACCCAATCTCACGGCAATTCGTAAGTTTTTGATTTAGTGGCTAATTCGTATGAATTCGTACGATCTAATTCATACAAATTAGTACGATTTGCTCATCACCCAATGACGGTAGGAGTTAGGGGTGGGGTTCGGTGCCACGCCTCCTTTTTAAAATCGTACATTTTCGTACGACTGAACTCGTATGAATTAGCCACTAAACTGACAAAACGTAAAATACTTACGTTTCCTCGTGAGATCAGGCTGGTTGGTCTGTGAGGCGGGATTTGTGGGATGTTTTGGTCAGCTTCATTATAGAGAACATTTGTTCACAAATGTGCTCCCAAACATAGACATAATGCGTGCATGTGCTAACTTTAGTCTCAGAATTATTTGACCTTTTTTACATTTAACATAACATTGTGCTAACGTCTAAATTAGCGAGTAGTAGGGTTGGGCCGATAGACGATGTCATCGTCCATCGCCGATGGCTGATAAACTTCACGATGCTGAGCCGGCATCGTGATCCATCGCCCCGCCCCACATGTATATTGATATATAACTTATTATTTGTCATCTTAATAGCAATAACGGTCTTTTCATGAGCTGTGTTTTATTTTACTTATAGCTGCTGTTTGCACGGCTGACAGCATCGTGAGGATTAAATACATCGTGAGGATTATACAGCACCTCTCACGCTTAAAATGTGTAGATTCAGTGGCAAACGCTGTTACCTGCACACCCCATCCAACAGACTTTACAGTGAATGGCTTTAGTTATTTTCATAGCGGACTTGAAGCCACTGGAAGTCTTTTATCCACTCTTGGAAAAGTGTAAATGCTGGCTTAACATTCAGCACATGATCACTAATAAGATGTGCCATTATTTAACTTTAGGTGGTTTCTAAAACTAAATCGGTCAGTGTTGTTCTCATTCTCTCATTTTCAGCACTTCACATTTCCGCGGCTGTTGCTCCTGTCATGTGAAGGCGTTGACTGAGTGATTGACAGCTGATATTAACCAATCCATTCGCGTTCAGTTCTAGCGCAGTGCGCCAATAGGAAGAGCACAAAGGCGGGGCAAGCAGCATTCCGGGCTTTTTTTACTTCAGCAAGTTCACAATCGCATAACAACAGTTTTAATCTGTTCCTGAGCGCTGCGTTTGGCGTCTTTAGGTGCAAAGATGCGTTCTGCATAAATGTCTCCTAAATCTGCGCACGCAGTGAGGATTTTGCAGTGAAAACAGGTCGCACGGTAAATATGCATGCACTAGCACAAATGCTTTCAAATACATATTTTAGGTCGCATAAAATATCAGGCGCACGTGTGACCAAAACGGTCGAGCTCTAGCATCTTTACTTGTTATTATGTCCTCATAATAATAATAAAATAAGGAAGTTATCATTAATCACAATACAAATTACAGTGAACTCCAAATGATCTCTCGTCTCGTCTCCGCCACCAGCTGTGGGGAAAAGCCATTATAAGGACACAGATCACTCCACCTGATCATGCCAGAGTCCCGCGGAAAAAAGTGATTGACAGGTGGTCATTTGTGTGTAACTTTATTTATTTATGGTTTGGTCATGGGTAAAGCAAAGACCATGTGGGTCAGGTAGTGAAAACGATAGGCTACAATTATTAAATTCGTTATGAATTAATTGATATTTAACAACAAAGACCCCCACCCCGCCTACGACGACGATACCATCGTCCATCGCCGATGTTCGCATTAGACATCGTACGATGCCAAATTTGTCAACATCGCCCAACCCTAGCGAGTAGGGTGAAGCGCAGCAGCACCACCTGCGTCTCAATACTGTAATTGACACAGACCTAATTTTTAAAGCGAGCACGGGCCACTTGAACTTCATTACCAAAACTTGTTGTCATGCCTGATTAAATGTTTTGACGGGCCGCATTTGGCCCGCGGGCCTTGTAATTTACACATGTGCTGTATACTGTCCCAAGTGTCTCGCACACTGGCCCCGGGCCAGCGTGCAGTCCTTATTGTCGAGCCCAGTCTTATAAATCACACCATTAATAATTATGCAGGAATAAATAATATTTTACTGATTAACTTGTATACTAAATTGAAAAATCAAAACAAAATTAATATTTATTATTAAAAACATATTATTGCAACAACGCTAAAAAAAATCACCCCTTTAATCACACACACACACACACACACACACACACACACACACACACACACACACACACACACACAATTAGACCAAAAAATAAATGAAATTAAGCTTTTTAATAATTTATTTATTAAGGTTTTTTAGGTTTTTCGCTTTCAAAGAATTATTTGGTGTTTATGTAGTTGTATTTAATATAATTATATATAGTTTCTATTTAAGGGCAACCCAGTGGCGCAGTAGGTAGTGCTGTTGCCTCACAGCAAGAACGTCGCTGGGTCGTAGGTTCGAACCTCGGCTGGGCTGGGTCAGTTGGCGTTTCTGTGTGGAGTTTGCATGTTCTCCCTGGGTTCGCGTGGGTTTCCTCCGGGTGCTCCGGTTTCCCCCACAGTCCAAAGACATGCAGTACAGGTGAATTGGGTAGGCTAAATTGTCCGTAGTGTATGAGTGTGAATGTGTGTGTGGAAGTTCCCAGAGATGGGTTGCGGCTGGAAGGGCATCCGCTGCGTAAAATCGTGCTGGATAAGTTGGCGGTTCATTCCGCTGTGGCGACCCCGCAAGGGACAAAGCCGACAAGAAAATGAATGAATGAATGAGTTTCTATTTATGTAATATATATTATTTTTGTAATACATTTACCAAAACAAAAATAAATATTTAAATAAAGACCTGAGACGCAAACAAAAGAACATTTAAGTGGAAACACTGAAGAAACTCATTCATTTTCCTTTGGCTCAGTCGCTTATTTATCAAGGGTCGCCACAGCGGAATGAACCGACAACTATTCCAGCATATGTTTTATGCAGCGGATGCCCTTCCAGCTGCAACCCAGTACTGGGAAACACCCATACACACTCATTTACACACACACACTCATACACTACAACCAATTTAGTTAATTAATTCCCCTATAGCGCATGTGTTTGGACTGTGGGGGAAACCGGAGCACCCGGAGGAAACCCACACCAAAACGGGGAGAACATGCACAGAAATGCCAACTGACCCAGCCGAACTCGAACCAGCGACCTTCTTGCTGTGCCACAGTGCTAACCACTGAGCCATCGTGTCGCCTGAAACGGTCATATTATTATAATTTTTTAAAACAGCAATCAAGCTTGTGTATCAGCTAGTTTAGTCATCTTTTATTAATAAAGCATCAGATGTTGAGATGTGAGCTGAAAGCAGCAGACGTGAGTTATAATAATCTGGCAGGATCAGTGACTGCATCAGTCTGTCGGCGGACGCTGTTTTTACCCTGATTTACCGCGTCTTCAGTTTCATCTCTGCGTCACCGATAAATCAGCCCACATTTCCTGAGCTCATCATCAACATTACAGCTCAATGCAGCCATGAGGAGGTCAGAGTGTGTGTGTGTGTGTCACTCATTCATACAATAACACTCTCATACACACACTCACATACAAACAAACACATACACACACTCTCACAATCACCAGGACACACACTAACACATACACACAATTGTTGAGGCACACACACACAATCACTGAGACACACGCAAACACACAGACATAACCACTGCAAAACACACACAATCACTGGGACAAACACACACACACACACACACACACAAAATTACTCGCATGCAAAAACACACACGTTCAAATGCACACAAACAAACACACACTAACCAACATACAAAAACAAGCACACAGACACTCTCTGACACACAAACACTCACACACACTCACACTCACATACAAACACACACACATGCTTCTCACGCACACATGCATACAATTCCACACACTTACACTCACATACAAACACACACACACACTCTGACTCACACATTCTTTTTTCTTTCACTTACACAGACACACACACACACACACACACAGCCAAGGTCACTCTGGCTGCAGCTGCTACATGAACAGCTTGACGTGATGTGTGAAGAATTCAGTCCTGCGCTCTCCAGCTCTGTGTTTACCTGCCATGCGCCTCTGAGGAGTGTATGTGCGAGTGTGTGTGAGAGAGAGAGAGAGTGTGTTTGTGTGTGTCAAAGTGTGTGTGTGTGTGCTCATCTCGAAGGATCACGTCACTGCTGACCTCTGACCTGCAGGAGTTCACCAGTGTTTCACATGAAGGACTCAGGGTTTAGCGTCTCATTTCAAGCATTTTCCATTAATTTTCCTTAAACTGGAAAGATAAACACCAAATGAAAGATTTATAGTAAATCGAATCTATTATTAATGTTATATCATGTTTAAATTTGAAACATTTGATACTGTTACTAATTTTGGTTGAATTGTTGGTAAACTTTATAAACCAGCAGCAGAGTCGACGATAACAGAGATGACGATAGTTAGCAGAGTTGACGATAACAAAGTTGATGATAACGAGTTGTTGATAACGGAGTTGACAATAGTTAACATTGTTGACGATAATTAACAGTATTGGCGATAGTTAACACGGTTGACAATATTTGACATAGTTGACGATAGTTAACAGAGTTGACAATAGTTAACATAGTTAACGATATTTAACAGATTTGACAATAGTTAACAGTTGACGATAATTAACAGAATTGGCGATAGTTAACATAGTTGCCAATATTTAACAGAGTTGATGATAACAGTTGATGATATTTACCAGAGTTGGTGTTATTTAACAAAGTTGATAATATTTAACATAGTTGGCGAAGTTAGCATAGGTGATGATATTTAACAGAGTTGACAATAGTTAACAGTTGTCGATAATTAACAGAGTTGACGATAGTTAACATAGTTGACGATATTTACCAGAGTTAACAGTAGTTAACATAGTTGATGATATATAACAGAGTTGGCAATATTTAACATAGTTGACGATAATTACCAGAGTTGGCAATATTTAACATAGTTAACGATATTTAACAGAGTTGGCAATAGTTAACATAGTTGACGATATTTAACAGAGTTGGCAATAGTTAACATAGTTGACGATATTTAACAGAGTTGGCAATAGTTAACATAGTTGCCAATATTTAACAGAGTTGACAACAGTTAACAGTGGACGATAACAGAGTAGACGATAACAGTTGATGATATTTAACAGAGTTGGTGTTATTTAACAAAGTTGATAATATTTAACATAGTTGGCGAAGTTTGCATAGGTGATGATATTTAACAGAGTTGACAATAGTTAACAGTTGTCGATAATTAACAGAGTTGGCGATAGTTAACAGTTGACGATATTTACCAGAGTTAACGGTAGTTAACATAGTTGACGATATTTAACATAGTTGACGATAATTACCAGAGTTGGCAATATTTAACATAGTTGACGATATTTACCAGAGTTGGCAATAGTTAACATAGTTGCCAATATTTAACAGAGTTGACAACACTTAACAGTGGACAATAACATACTTGACGATAACAGTTGATGATATTTACCAGAGTTGGTGTTATTTAACAAAGTTGATAATATTTAACATAGTTGGCGATAGTTAGCATAGGTGATGATATTTAACAGAGTTGACAATAGTTAACATAGTTGCCAATATTTAACAGAGTTGACAACAGTTAACAGTGGACGATAGCAGAGTTGACGATAACAGTTGATGATATTTAACAGAGTTGGTGTTATTTAACAAAGTTGATAATATTTAACATAGTTGGCGAAGTTAGCATAGGTGATGATATTTAACAGAGTTGACAATAGTTAACAGTTGGCGATAATTAACAGAGTTGGCGATAGTTAACAGTTGACAATATTTAACAGAGTTGACAATCGTTAACATAGTTGACGATAATTACCAAAGTTGGCAATCGTTAACATAGTTGATGATATTTAACAGAGTTGGCAATAGTTAACATAGTTGACGATATTTAACAGAGTTGACAATAACACACTTGATATTTAACAGAGTTGACGATAACACAGTTGATGATAGTTAACATAGTTGACGGTATTTAACAGTGTTGGCAATAGTTAACAGTTGATGATTTATAACATATTTAACAGAATTGGCGATAGTTAGCATAGTTAATGATATTTAACAGAGTTGACAATAACACACTTGATATTTAACAGAGTTGACGATAACACACTTGACGATAGTTAACATAGTTGACGATATTTAACAGAGTTGACAATAGTTAACATAGTTGACAATATTTACCAGAGTTGGCAATCGTTAACATAGTTGACGGTATTTAACAGAGTTGGCGATAGTTAACATAGTTGACGGTATTTAACAGAGTTGGCAATAGTTAACAGTTAATGATATATAACATATTTAACAGAGTTGGCGATAGTTAGCATAGTTAATGATATTTAACAGAGTTGACAATAACACACTTGACGATAGTTAACATAAGTGACGATATTTAACATGGTTGCCAATAGTTAACATAGTTGACGATATTTACCAGAGTTGGCAATCGTTAACATAGTTGACGATATTTACCAGAGTTGGCAATCGTTAACATAGTTGACGATATTTAACAGAGTTGGCAATAGTTAACATAGTTGACGATATTTAACAGAGTTGACAATAACACACTTGATATTAACAGAGTTGACGATAACACAGTTGAAGATAGTTAACATAGTTGACGGTATTAAACAGAGTTGGCAATAGTTAACAGTTGACGATATATAACATGTTTAACAGAGTTGGCGATAGTTAACATAGTTAATGATATTTAACAGAGTTGACGATAACACACTTGACGATACTTAACATAGTTGACGATATTTAACAGAGTTGCCAATAGTTACCGATAGTTAACACAGCTGACGATAACAGTTGACAATAACAGAGTTGACGATAGTTAACAGCTGACGATAACAGTTGACAATAACAGAGTTAATGATTGTTAACAGAGTTTACAATAACAGAGTTGACGATAACAGAGTTGATGATTGTTAACAGAGTTTACAATAACAGAGTTGACAATAACAGAGTTGATGATTGTTAACAGAGTTTACAATAACAGAGTTGACGATAGTTAACAGTTGACGATAACAAAGTTGACGATAGTTAACAGAGTTGATGATAACACAGTTGACAATAACAGACTTGACGATAGTTAACACTGGTTACGATAGTTAACAGAGTTGATGATAGTTAACACAGTTGACGATAGTTACCAAAGTTGACTATCACGCAGTTGACGATATTTAATAGAGTTGACGATAGTTAACACAGTTGACAATAACAAAGTTGACGATAGTTAACAGAGTTGACGATAACACAGTTGACAATAACACAGCTAACAATAACAGAGTTGACGATAACACAGTTGACAATAACAGAGTTGACGATAGTTAACACAGTTGATGATAGTTAGCACAGTTGACTATCATGCAATTGACGATATTTAATAAAGTTGACGATAGTTAACATATTTGATGATAACACTGTTGACGATAACACAGTTGTCATTTTCCAGAAATATGTTTAGCTCCAGATGCTAACCTTGACACCAGACACCACATGTCATGTCTAAAACACATCCATCCACCAACAATTTAATCTAATTCTATGTAACAGTTCAGGGCTCAAGGTTTTATTTTCGTCTCATACTTTCATCTGCTGTTCTCTTTTTCTTTGTTGAATAGTTGTCTGTAACTAACGTGAATGTTGTGCTGTGTGTGTTGTAGCTCTGCAGAGTGTTTTGTCGAGCGGCGCGGCTCTGACTGCAGGTCAGACGGGTGGTGTGGGCTCTGCTGTCTTCACTCTGCACCCGAACGGCTCTCTGGATTACCAGCTGCTGGTGGCGGGTCTGAGCAGCGCGGTGCTGAGCGTTAGCATCGAGATGAAGCCGCGGCGGCGCAACAAACGCAGCGTGCTGTACGAGCTCTCGGCAGTGTTCACGGAGCAGCGGGCAGCGGGCAGCTGCGGGCGTGTGGAGGCCAGACACACACACATGCTGCTGCAGAACGAGCTGTTTATCAACATCGCCACTGCACTGCAGCCTGACGGGGAGCTGCGCGGACAGATACGCCTGCTACCATACAACGGACTGGACGCACGCAGAAACGGTCAGAGAAAACTGCATTTACAAGCATTATGATGCATGCAAAATGATGAAAAGGTTCATTTTATTGACAACTAGATTGAAATAAGTGTATTTATTTTTTTCATTTGATGTTATTTTGTTTCAGAACATTTTATTTTAGGAAACTGTAAAAACCTATTAATAGTGCATCATAACAATCTAAAATAACTATAAATGTGTGTATATACACTCACCGGCCACTTTATTAGGTACACCTGTCCAACTGCTCGTTAACGCACATTTCTAATCAACCAATCACATGGCAGCAACTCGAATGCATTTAGGCATGTAGACATGGTCAAGACGATCTGCTGCAGTTCAAAGCGAGCATCAGAATGGGGAAGAAAGGGGATTTAAGAGACTTTGAACGTGGCATGGTTGTTGGTGCCAGACGGGCTGATCTGAGTATTCAGAAACTGCTGATCTACTGGGATTTTCACACACAACCATCTCTAGGGTTTACAGAGAATGGTCCGACAAAGAGGAAATCTCCAGTGAGCGGCAGTTCTGTGGGCGCAAATGCCTTGTTGATGCCAGAGGTCAGAGGAGAATGGCCAGACTGGTTCCAGCTGATAGAAAAGCAACAGTAACTCAAATAAGCACTCGTTACAACCGAGGTCTGCAGAAGAGCATCTCTGAACACACAACACGTCCAACCTTGAGGCGGATATGCTACAGCAGCAGAAGACCACACCGGGTGCCACTCCTGTCAGCTAAGAACAGGAAACTGAGGCTACAATTCACACAGGCTCACCAAAACTGGACAATAGAAGATTGGAGAAACGTTGCCTGGTCTGATGAGTCTCCATTCCTGCTGCCACATTCGGATGGTCGGCTCAGAACTTGGCGTCAACAACATGAAAGCATGGATCATCCTGCCTTGTATCAGCGCTTCAGGCTGGTGGTGGTGGTGTAATGGTGTGGGGGAGATTTTCTTGGCACACTTTGGGTCCATTAGTACCAATTGAGCATCGTGTCAACGCCACAGCCTACCTGAGTATTGTTGCTGACCATGTCCATCCCTTTATGACCACAGTGTCTCCATCTTCTGATGGCTACTTCCAGCAGGATAACACACCATGTCATAAAGCGCCAATCATCTCAGACTGGTTTCTTGAACATGACGATGAGTTCACTGTACTCAAATGGCCTCCACAGTCACCAGAGCTCAATCCAATAGAGCACCTTTGGGATGTTGTGGAACAGGAGATTGGTATCATGGATGTGCAGCCGACAAATCTGCAGCAACTACGTGATGTTATCATGTCAATATGGAGTAAAATCTCAGAGGAATATTTCATAGGAGTATCTTGTTGAATCTACGACATGAAGGATTAAGGCAGTTGTGAAGGCAAAACGGGTCCGACCCGGTACTAGTGAGGTGTACCTAATAAAGTGGCCGTGAGTGTGTATATATATATATATATATATATATATATATATATATATATATATATATATATAAAAACCACAACAAAAACAAAATAATAAAGAATGAACACTATATAACAGATAAAACTAATAAAAATACTGGAATACTGACAAAAATTAAATTGAAAACAAATAAATTCATTCAAAATATAATAATTTTACTAAAACTGCAATGATTCTAATTAATGAATACAATATCAAAATATGTTTACATTTAAGCATGCTATATATTAATATACTTTTTTTGCAATTATAACATAATTTACTACATCTAGTAATTTTAATGCATTTTTTAAAGATTAATTTATTAATAACCAAAAATGTGTATTAACATTTTTGCACAAAAATGTTAACATGTAGTTTTTATTATTTTTTTATTAACTTAATAAATATTATATTAATTTATTTTTATTTTATTAATAACTTAAAAAGAATAACATTTATATACTCAAAACCACTCTTAAACAGCACAAAAATTGTCCTTTTGCAAAAAATGCAACACAAAAGTAAAAAATGCATAATTGTGTGAGTTTTTTTTTATTTTTGATTTACATTATTAAATGAATAAATATAATAATAAATGAACGTAGTAATAAACAAACTTAATACATTTTGCATTATTAACTTAATGAATGAACATTTATATATATAATTAAATGGCACAAAAATGACATAAAAATAGAGAATGCATAGTTAATTAACGCGTGTGTGTGTGTGTTTGTTTAAATGTGACCTGCTGTTTTTCTCTGCAGAGCTGCCGGTTCCTCTGGCGGGTGTTTTGGTGTCTCCACCAGTGCGCACTGGTGCAGCAGGTCACGCCTGGGTCTCGGTAGACCCTCAGTGTCATCTGCATTACGAGATCATCGTTAACGGACTCAGCAAGAGCGAAGACGCCTCCATCAGCGCACACCTGCACGGATTGGCTGAGATCGGAGAGATGGATGACTCTTCCACCAATCACAAGAGACTCCTGACCGGTTTCTACGGGCAACAGGTAAACGAAACGAGAATTTAGAGGAACCGTGCAGGAAAGTTATTAGTGTTTCATTTTAAAAATTAGAATAAAATCGTCACTGTCTAATGTCCATACTGTTTTAAAATTAGCTGCAAATTTTAGTTTAGTTTTAATTTGTTTTCTTAATGGTTTTGTCCGTTTTCGTTTCGTTTTAGTTCGTTTTTATTAATGTTTTGTTAGTTTTAGTTTAGTTTTTATATTGTGAACACATTTCTATTTAGTTTTTATACGTTTAGTCTGCTAAAAATGTAGAAATATAATATTCATTCCCTTTATTATTCTGGGGCCGCCACAGTGGGATGAACCGCCAACTTATCAAGCATATGTTTTACACAGCGGATGCCCTTCCAGCCGCAAGCCATCACTGGGAAACACCCATACACACTCATCCACACACATACACTACGGCCAATTTAGCTTACCCAATTCACCTATACGTCTTTGGACTTGTGGGGGAGGAAATATAATATAAATATGAATAAAATATAAAACAATAATTACAAATCAAATATAAAAATAAAAATATGGCTAAAAATACAAAATGTAAACATTGTATTTTAAAGATTGCAACTTACTCGCGATGATGTTAATGATGTTTCGGTCTGCATTCTTGTAGTGGCATGTAATATTGGGCCCATATTGCTAAATGTTGAAAAATATTAGTGTAAACCAGTGGTCTCAAACTCAATTCCTGGAGGGCCACAGCTCTGCATAGTTTAGTTCCAACCACCTCCAACCCACACCTGTTTAATAGTCTCTAGTAGTCTTGAACACCTTAATTAGTTGATCAGCTGTGTTTGATTAGGGTTGGAGCAAAACTGTGCAGAGCTGCGGCCCTCCAGGAATCCAGTTTGAGACCCATGGTGTAAACCGTGTATTTTGAGACACCCCTAAATAAGCAATAGAACATAATACAGGGTTTATACACATTTTTACTACTAAAATTCCAGGACTTTCAAGTAAATTTTCATGACCTGATGTTTTATGTAATGTCTATACAGTATATATATATATATACATATACAGTTGAAGTCAGAATTATTAGCCCCCCCTGTTTATTTTTCCCCCCCAATTTCTGTTTAACAGAGAGCAGATTACTTCAACACATTTCTAATCATAATAGTTTTAATAACTCATCTCTAATAACTGATTTATTTTATCTTTGCCATGATGACAGTAAATAATATTAGACTAGATATTCTTCAAGACACTTCTATACAGCTTAAAGTGACATTTAAAGGCTTAACTAGGTTAATTAGGGTAACTAGGCAGGTTACAGTAGGCAAGTTATTGTATAATGATGGTTTGTTCTGTAGACTATCGGGAAGAAAAATAGCTCAAAGGGGCTAATAATATTGACCTTAAAATGGTGTTTAAAAAATTAAAAACTGCTTTTATTCTAGCCGAAATAAAACAAATAAGACTTTCTCCAGAAGAAAAAATATTATCAGACATACTGTGAAAATTTCCTTGCTCTGTTAAACATCATTTGGAAAATATTTAATAAAGAAAAAAATCAAAGTGGGGGTGAATAATTCTGACTTCAACTATATATATATATACACATGCATTGTAAATAATAAGAAAAACAATGCACATTCAAATTGATTACAGCATATCATAAAACACAAAACAAATCTATTTAGTTTGAATTAATTTTATATATCTATTGTATGTAAAATTTATTTAGATAATGCTTACACATGGCGGTTCATTCCCACTGTGGCACCTCTAAAATCGAGACTAATCCAAAGGAAAATGAATGATTGAATGCTTACGCAGCATTCATAATGTGAGACCATGTTTTTGGCCAAAGACAGAAAAATAGTAAAGACAGCTAGCCTATATTCAAGATTACAGATATTTAGCCACTTTAGAATTATAAGGTTATATCTGACATTTTTGTCAAAATTGAGTTATTGACATATTCTTATTAAATGACAACTTATTTACATTATGGGATGTTTTTTAGAAGTTGTTTACATTTTAACACTTTTTATTTAAAAAACAAATGTTACACTCGCACTGTTTGCTATGGAATGCAAAAACTTTGAAGCTCAATATCTCAAAGTCATTTAGAACACAGACAGAACCTTATAATTCCAAGGTGACGATTTGTTAAACTAATTTCCATGACCTTTCCAAAACTTTATGGGGCTTTTTGTTCTTCCAAAACTTATACAAGGCCTGGAAAATGCCATGTCAAAATTCCATGACTTTTGCAGGTTTTCCATGACCGTATGAACCCTGATAATAGGAAACAACACTTTATATTTTCTCTAAATTAGAATTATATAAAATATTTTATGATTTTTTTTAAATATATTCTTTTGTGTGCAACAGACAAACACTCGTGTGTGTGTGTGTGTGTGTGTGTGTGTGTGTGTGTGTGTGTGTGTGTGTGTGTGTGTGTGTGTGTGTGTGTGTGTGTGTGTGTGTGTGTGTGTGTGTGTGTGTGTGAGAACTGTCCCTTTAAATAAAATCCAGCATCATCTGTAATGTAAACTGACTGATTACATGTGTTTTCTTTGGCTGCTCCTCTGTCATCCTGCCAGAAAACTGGCTGTTATTTATCATCAGCTGTTTATGAAACAAAGCTGGAGTTTTCTCCGAAATCTGGAGACCTTGCTCTGAAAATTCTGATCATTACTTGTATTTATTATATGATTAATATTAATACATATATTTATAGAGATTTTAGAATTTTAGATGCATTATATATATATATATATATATATATATATATATATATATATATATATACACAAACACACATAGTTATTTAAGATTTTTGATCCCGTTTATGGTTATTAGTTTACTAAAATACAATGTTTATATATAAACAGTATATATATATATATATTCATTCATTTTCTTTTCAGCTTAGTCCCTTTATTAATCAGGGGTCACCACAGCGGAATGAACCACCAACGTATCCAGCATATATTTTACCAAGCGGATGCCCTTTCAGCTGCAACCCATCACTGGGAAACACCCATACACTCTCATTCACACACATACACTACGGCCAATTTAGCTTACCCAATTCACCTACAGCGCATGAGTTTAGACTGTGGGGGAAACCGGAGCACCCAGAGGAAACCCACGCCAACACGTGGAGAACATGCAAACTCCACACAGAAACACCAACTGACACAGCAGAGGCTTAAACCAGCGACCTTCTTGCTGTGAGGTGATTGTGCTACCCACTGCGCCACCGTGCCACCCCTATATAATATATATATATATATATATATATATATATACACAAAAAATAAAATGTAAAATATCATTAAATGTGACTTGAAGCAGTGTGGTTTTGTATATTTATCTGTATTATTTATAATTTTATTAACAGAGTTATTGTTTATAGTCTGAACGAAGATGAATCTCATAAAGAAAAAAATAAATAACGAAAATAATATAAAACACAAGTCAAATTAGAGACGTCATGGTGGCGCAATGGGTAGCACGATCTCCTCACAGCAAGAAGGTCGCTGGTTCGAGCCTCGGCTGGGTCAGTTGGCGTTTCTGTGTGGAGTTTGCATGTTCTCCCCGTGTTCGTGTGGGTTTCCTCCGGGTGCTTCGGTTTCCCCCACAAGTCCAAAGACATGTGGTGTAGGTGAATTGGGCAAGCTAAATTGGCCGTAGTGTATGTGTGTGATTGAGTGTGTATGGGTGTTTCCCAGTGATGGGTTGCAGCTGGAAGGGCATCCGCTGCGTAAAACATATGCTGGATAAGTTAGCAGTTCATTCCCCTGTGGCGACCCCGGATTAATAAAGGGACTAAGCTGAAGAAAAATGAATCAATGAACAACAACTGAAATGAACACTATATAGATATGTAAAAAACATTGATATCATGCCAGAAGATGGCAAGTTTTGTATGAAATTGTGATTATTTTGATTTCTGCGCAGGCTCAAGGTGTCCTGAAGGATATCAGTGTTGAATTATTGCGTCATTTAAATGAAGGTACGGCGTATCTGCAGGTCAGCACCAAGATGAACCCCAGAGGAGAGATTCGTGGACGGGTGAGTTACACACACACACACACCACAGCAATAAACACACTCATTATTACATTATCATGCAGACAAAATCATTAATATTAATAATAAAATAATACTCAGGTTTTACACAGAGATATAACAATTTAAATCATTCAGTCATTTTCCTTCGGCTTAGTCCTGATTATTAGGGGTTGCCACAGCGGAATGAACCACCAACTAGTCCAGCATATATTTTACACAGTGGATGCCCTTCCAGCTGCAACCCAGTACTGGGAAACACCCATACACACTCATTCACACACACACACTTATACACTACTCCCCTATATTCCCCTATACGCTCATTTCACGCAGCTGCCATTTTAAGTGTGGTTTATTTATAAACTAATTTCGAGAGGATCACGTAATCCGTGACGAGCTCCGTAATCTGCGCTATTAGATGATTACGGACACAACGTAAATAACCAGAGATTTCACTCCAGTTATCTTCGTCTCGAAGTTCCCCCCTCCTTCCACCCCTACTTCCACCCTTTCCTATAGGGCGACACGGCGGCCCAGTGATTAGCACTGTTGCCTCACAGCAAGAACGCCACCAGTTCAACCTCCCATTGAGCCGGTTGGCGTTTCTGTACAGAGTTTGCATGTTCTCCCCATGTTCGCGTGGGTTTCCCCCGGGTTCCTCCCACCGTCCAAAAACATACACCATAGCCAATCGACTAAACCAAATTATTGCCTAAGACAACCTTAGTTTACACTTTTCACACGGCGATAAGCGGGGGAGTTCTTGAGACCTTCCTGAGCTCGAACTTCCCTCTCACCCTTCTAACGGGAGGGAGCCCCGGGCTCGAGGATATACGAGCTTAGGGCTCTCTCCCGGGACAGCATGCCAATTACGGTTTATTGATCATCAGCTAAGTGTGAACTCTTGAAAACACGAAAGCGAGGCTGCGGTGGGAAGAAACCCAGAAGTGTAGGATCAGCACTGTAAACATTGCAGCAACATGCTGTGGACTACAAACCTCCAGCTGCTGCTGCGACTTCAAAACGCAGAAATGGTGTAAACATCACTTTAATAACATTTAGTTCAGTTTAATTTAATTAGGCATCAAACAAAATCACAATCTCTTTAGAGTGATACGTTTAAGTGTCCTCCTAGGTTTTAGTTCATTACACCGGGTAAACACCGTGAGGACGCTTCCCTGCTTCAGCCTATGTAACCCGGTGAGTGATAACACACTGCAGTCCTCTGTAGCACACTCTCGTGTTGTCTGTAATAGTGTTGTCCCGGTACTGAAGTTTTAAAAAACGTCCATTTCCTGCTAATATTTAAGCGCCGCTGAACGCGTTCTTAAACAGCTGATTTGCCGCAGTATTCACCAGTGCTCAACAGAAATGTCTGTGATTGGCTGTAAAGGTCATCAGCTCACCGCTCTTCACAGATCGCAAACACAGATACATGGACACTGGAGCGTTTTAAATCCGCAAAGATCAGTCGAGCGCTCGTCTGTGTTTGCACTCGGTAAACATCGGTGAAGTGCGGTGGCGCAGTAGGTAGTGCTGTCGCCTCACAGCAAGAAGGTCGCTGGTTCAAGCCTCGGCTAGGTCAGTTGGCATTTCTGTGTGGAGTTTGCATGTTCTCCCTGCGTTCGTGTGGGTTTCCTCCGGGTGCTCCGGTTTCCCCCACAGTCCAAACACATGTGGTACAGGTGAATTGGGTAAGCTAAATTGTCCGTAGTGTATGAGCGTGAATGAGTGTGTATGGGTGTTTCCCAGTGATGGGTTGCGGCTGGAAGGGCATCCGCTGCGTAAAATATGTGCTGGATAAGTTGGCGGTTCATTCAGCTGTGGCGACCCCAGATTAATAAAGGGACTAAGCCGTAAAGAAAATGAATGAATGAATGAAAACTGTTATAAAAGGGGTGGCACGGTGGCTCAGTGGTCAGCACTGTCGCCTCACAGCAGGAAGGTTGCTGGTTTGAGTCCCGGCTGGGTCAGTTGGTGTTTCTGTGTGGAGTTTGCATGTTTTCCCAGTGTTGGTGTGGGTTTCCTCCGGGTGCTCCAGTTTCCCCCACAGTCCAAACACAAGCGCTATAAGGGAATTGATTAACTAAATTAACCATAGTGTATGAG
>LR812533.1:57859302-57924302 GCA_903798195.1 Danio kyathit | reverse complement strand
GTTTTATTGCCAAGTGTTTACACAAACATATACACACACACTCAAACACAGATACAAACACACACACAAACACACTTTAACAATTACACACACACACACACACATAAACACAGAGATACACACAAACTGACTCACAGGGACACAAACACACAGAAACCAAGGGAAACACACACTAATACGCTAACACACACTCAAACACAGAAATACACTCAAACAGATACACATACACACACACACACACACACACACACACACACACACACACAGAGATACACACAAACTCAGTCAAACACAGAGACACAAACACACACTCAAACACACACACAAACTGAGAGATACACACACTCTTACGCTAACACACACTCAAACACAGAGATACACTCACATACAGTACAAACACACTCAAACAGATGCACATACACACACACACACACAGAGGTGTAGATGTTGTCATTATGAGTAGTATGAATTACTCTGCTGTGTGTTTTACAGATACACACACACACAGACACACACACACACACACACACACACAGGCGTAGATTAGTTGTCATTATGTGTGTGTTTACCATGTGCAGAAGAAGACGGTGATCTGTGACCCAGTGATGTGTCCTGCGCTCTCCTGCACACACACCGTGCAGCCCGAGGACCAGTGCTGTCCCATCTGTGAAGGTCAGTATGCTTTATACACACGCACACACACACACACACACACACACACACACACACACACACACACACACACACACACACACACACACACACACACACACACACACACACACACACACGTCATTAAAACAGACTAAAACACATATACAAGTCATTAAGAACACAATACATGTCTAAACAGCTTCACTTTCATAACACTCATTATTATAAAAAATGCAAAACTGAAGTATATAAGAGTTATATAAATATATATATAAATTATATAAATATAATAATAAATATTATTAATGTTACTGAAATTAAATTTCTGTACTAGAAAGAACTATTCAAAAAGGAGGCATTGAAACGAGTATTATCACACAAGTAGCAGTGCAGTATGGCTGTATATCGGCATGTGCGTTGGCTCTTAGTGTCCCACCAGTGCTGATATACAGCCATATGGCACTGCTACTCATGTGATATTGCGCTTATACAACAGTTTGACGGCGTAATCGTGTATATAAAAAAGAAAATCCAACATGGAGAGTCTAAAAACCCTTTTGTATGAGGAACTACTTTCTTCATTCATTCACATCTGCAGCTGACGTCAGGACAGCAGAAACCGCTGCTCATTCACCAACGTCACTGTAGAGCTAGTGTTTGAATGATTCTCTAGCGTAATGTCTAAAGTGACGACAAAACAGCTGATTTTGCTCACAGTTTAAGATTATAAAGCTGAACAGCATGAAATGTCATCAGTCTACAGAGATTTCCCAGTATTTCACTGCTGCAATCGGGAGATCACAATAATTAATCTCGAAAAAGCCAAAGCAAACACTAGCAGATTACTGAGCTATAAATACAGCACGAAAACATACAAGAGAGAGAGAGATCGACTGAGAGTGTCACTTACTTAATAATGATTTGATCAGCTGTAGTTTGAGATTAACGCTGAGTTTTTCTCCTCTAAGGGCTTATTATGCAGTCTCTGTCGCCATCTTGTGGATGAACGTCAACCGTCTTTGCTCTGCTCAGTATGACAGGCTGATGACCGCCGACGTGCTGAATCTCAGAAATATTAATATTTAAAATAGCCACTATCCTTATTAATAAACTGCATAGTTGCAATCTAAACAACTACATTCTCACCTGAAACAGCCTCAGAAGTACATGATGTTGTCCAACAGCTGCAATATTTGTCAAACTGTAGTGAGTTTATTGATCTGCTGTCACTCTATGTGGGCGGAGTAATACACAAGAGTAAAGAGGCTGTAGGAGTGCTGATATTGCTTTAATATCTCACGGCTATCAATCAGATTCAAGAATCAGACAGAACTGTTGTATAAAATGAAATATATATATTTTAATGTGTATAAAGTTTATATTTTTACACTGTTTGATTTGTGTCAACAGAAAAGAAAGAACCCAAAGAGACGACCGCTGTAGAAAAAGTTGAGGAAAATCCTGAAGGTGAGTTTATATAAAATCTAATAAAAAATATTGCAATAAAATTAAATATTAACTATATATATATATATATGCAATTATTTTAAATACATAATTGTTTAGATTTGAATTTTAAATTTATTACTGAATTTTTATATTTATTTTAATTATTATTTATTTAAAAATATATATTTTTATTTTATATGCATAACTAAATAGAAATTTATTTTAATTAAAATTTGTAAATGTAAATTGTTTATTTTATTATATATATTTTAATTTAACTACTATCATTTATGTTAATAGGTTTATTTTAGTTGTTTATGCATAACTGGTTTATTTTAATATTTACATAAATAATTTATTATTGATTATTTATTTTAATATTTTATTTGTATGTGCATAAATTAATAGAAGTTTTTTTAATTTAAATTTGTAACTGAATACTTTTATTTTAATACATATTCTAATTAATCATTATTTATTTTAATGGGTTTATTTTTATTTAAAAACTGAAGTTTATTTTAGTTTAAATGTGTAACTAAATAGGTTTATTTTATTATTATTATTAATAATAATAATAATAATAATAATTAACAAATATTTTAATATGTTTATTTACTTTTTATATGCAAAAATGAATAGAAGTTTAATTGTTTTAGTTGTTTTAGTTTAGTTTTCTGAAATGAAGTTTATTTTAATAGATTTATTTTTATTTATATGCATCAAAGTTTATTTTAATTTAAATGTGTAACTGAATCGATTTATTTTAATAATGATTTTAATTATTCATATTAATAGGTTTATTTTTATATGCAAAAAAAATAGAGGTTTATTTTAATCATTTATTTTATTACATTTATTATTTTATTTATATGCATCAAAGTTTATTTTAATTTAAATGTGTTTTTAAAAAATATTTTAATAGGTTTAATTACATTTTTGACATCCCTATCTAAAGTGTACAGTAAGATGTTTATTGGTTGTTTCAGGCTGTTATTTTGAAGGCGATCAGAAAATGCACGCACCTGGAACAACATGGCATCCATTTGTCCCGCCATTCGGCTACATCAAGTGTGCAGTCTGTACCTGCAAGGTGAGTTACAAACATGACATCACCATATTTACAATGCCATATATGGAGATAATGAGCATGCACAATATTATATCCATACACATCAAAATGGCGCAAATAACTAATAATCGTTTAAATTTAAAGAGTGCTTTTTAAAATCAACATGCTAATTCATACTAGAATAATACTAACCTGCTACACTATTCTAAAATTATGTAAGTAGCATGTTAATTCATACTAGAAACATGATAAAATATGCTAATTTATACTGGAATCATGGTAACATGCTACATTATGCTAAAATCATGTTAGCAGCATGTCAATTCATATTAGAAACATGATAAAAACATACTAATTCATACTAGAATCATGCCAATGTGCAACATCATGCTAAAATCATGTTAGCAGCATGTTAATTTATACTAGAAACATGATAAAAACATGCTAATTCATACTAGAATCATGCTAGCATGCTACATCATGCTAAAATCATGTTAGCAGCATGTCCATTCATACTAGAAACATGATAAAAACATGCTAATTCATACTAGAATCATGCTAGCATGCTACATTATGCTAAAATCATGTTAGCAGCATGTCAATTCATATTAGAAACATGATAAAAACATACTAATTCATACTAGAATCATCCCAATGTGCAACATCATGCTAAAATCATGTTAGCATGTTAATTCATATTAGAAACATGATAAAAACATGAAAATTCTTACTTTAATCATGCTAACATACTACATCATGCTAAAATCATGTTAGCAGCATGTTAATTTATACTAGAAACATGATAAAAACATGAAAACTCTACTAGAATCATGCTAAAATCATGTTAGCAGCATGTTAATTCATACTAGAAACATGATAAAAACATGTTAATTCATACTAGAATCATGCTTCCATGCTACATCATGCTAAAATCATGTTAGCCACATGTCCATTCATACTAGAATTATGATAACATGCTACATTATGCTAGAATCATGCTAGCATGCTACATTATGCTAAAATCATGTTAGCAACATGTCAATTCATATTAGAAACATGATAAAAACATGCTAATTCATACTAGAATCATGCCAATGCGCAGAATCATGCTAAAATCATGTTAGCATGTTAATTCATATTAGAAACATGATAAAAACATGTTAATTCATACTAGAATCATGCTTCCATGCTACATCATGCTAAAATCATGTTAGCCACATGTCCATTCATACTAAAACATGATAAAAACATCCTAATTCATACTAGAATCATGCTTCCATGCTACATCATGCTAAAATCATGTTAGCAGCATGTCAATTCATACTAGAAACATGATAAAACATGCAAATTCATACAAGAATTTTGCTAACATGCTACATCATGCTAAAATCATGTTGACAGCAAGTCAATTCATATTACAAACATGATAAAAACATGATAATTCATACTAGATTCATGTTAACAAGCTACATCATGCTATAATCATGTTAGCAGCATGTCCATTCATACTAGAAACATGATAAAAACATGCTAATTCATACTAGAATCATGCTAGCATGTTACATTATGCTAAAATCATGTTAGCAGCATGTTAATTCATACTAGAAACATGATAAAAACATGCCAATTCATACTAGAATCATGCTAACATGCTATGTTATTCTAAACGTTAGTAAGTAGCATGTCGATTCATACTAGAAACATGATATAAACATGCTAATTCATACTAGAATCATACTAACATGCTACGTTATGCTAAAATCATGTTAGCAGCATGTCAATTCATATTAGAAACATGATAAAAACATACTAATTCATACTAGAATCATGCTAACATGCCAAATTATGCTAAAGTCATGCAGCATGTCAATTCATACTAGAAACATGATAAAAAAATTATGCTAGTGACATGTTTTATCATGCTAAAAACATGCTAAGTAATGCTAATAACATGGTTTTCTCATTATATGTATTTTTTGTAGCTAAAGTCAATAACATGAATATTAATAGGTTATGTCATCATTTTGTCCATATAAGGGCTCGACAGGGGAAGTGCACTGCGAGAAGGTGACGTGCCCGCCCCTTACCTGTAGCCGACCAATCAGACGCAACCCTTCGGACTGTTGTAAAGAGTGTCCTCCTGAAGACACGCCCCCTCTGGAGGACGAGGAGATGATGCAGGCGGACGGGACACGGCTCTGCAAATTCGGGAAAAACTACTATCAGAACAGCGAACACTGGCACCCGAGCGTCCCGCTGGTGGGGGAGATGAAGTGCATCACCTGCTGGTGTGACGTGAGTTATTCTTTTAGTTATTTACTTATTGATTTAATGTCATTAAAGGTTGAAATATAAAAAGTTAAAAAAAAAGTCAGAATTGCAAGAGAAAAAGTGAGACTTGCAAGAAGAAAAAAAATCTGCATTTAAAAAAGTTAGAAATATGGGGGGGGGGAGTCAGAATTACAAGAAAAAGTTTCAGAATTACAAGAAAAAAATATGATTTACAAAAAAGTCAGACTTGCAAGAAAAAAAATCTGAATTACAAGAAAAAACGTCAGAATTACAAGAAAAAAGTCAGACTTGCAAGAAAAAAAAGTCAGACTTTCAAGAAAAAAGTCAGGCTTGCAAGAAATAAAGTCAGAATTCCAAGAAAAAAGTCAGACTTGCAAGAAAAAAGTCAGAATTACAAGAAAAAAAGTCAGAATTACTAGAAAAAAGTCAGACTTGCAAGAAAAAAAAGTCAGACTTTCAAGAAAAAAGTCAGACTTGCAAGAAAAAAAAAGTCAGACTTTCAAGAAAAAAGTCAGACTTGCAAGAAAAAAGTCAGACTTGCAAGAAAAAAGTCAGACTTGCAAGAAAAAAGTCAGAATTACAAGAAAAAAGTCAGAATTACAAGAAAAAAGTCAGAATTACAAGAAAAAAGTCAGACTTACAAGAAAAAAGTCAGAATTACAAGAAAAAAAGTCAGACTTGCAAGAAAAATGTCTGAATTACAAGAAAAAAAATCAGAATTACAAAAAGTAACTGCCATCTGAGCATTCCGCTGGTGAGTGAAATGAAGTCTATCACCTGCTGGCTTGCTGGATTGCAAGTTGCTCATTTATTTATTTATTTACTGTCATTAAAGATTCAGAGATCATTTTCACAGCAGAATAAATTTAAATAAATAAATAACAAAAAAGTCAAAAGTGCAAAAAAAAGAGTCAGAATGGCAAGTTCAAAAATTCAAAATTTAGAATTGCAAGAACAAAAATCAGAATTGCAAAAAAATGTCAAAATTACAAGAAAAAAAAATAGAATTGCAAGAAAAAAAAGTCAGAATAACAAAAAATGCCAGAATTATAAGAAAAAAGTCAAAATTACAAGAAAAATTTCAGATTAACAAGAAAATAAGTGTCAGAACGACAAGAAAAACAGTCAAAATTACAAGAAAAAAATCAGAAATACAAGAAAAAAAAGTCAGAATTGCAAGAAAAGAGTAAGAAATACAAGAAAATAAGTGTCAGATTTACAAGAAAAGAGTGAAAATTACAAGAAACAAATTTAGATTTGCAAGGAAAAAGTCAGAAATACAAGGAAATAAGTGTCAGAATTACAAGAAAAGAATCAAAATTGCAAAAAAAACATTCAGAATTGCAAGAAAACAGTCAGAATAACAAAAAAAAGTCAGAATTAAAGAAAAAAAGAGAACAAGAAACTGAATTCCAAAAAAGAGAAAGAAAATGTAAGGATTACAAGTAGGGCAGCACAATATATTGTTTCAGCATCAATAACGCAATGTGAGTCTGGATTATAATTGATCATTTCACAAGTGATTTTTTGAGGCCTGTGACTGTGTGAAGGTTTTAATCGCATTTAGGCTTAAGAAATTGTATCGTTTGTAAATTTGCCAAACTAAAACGAGTAACTTTATGTAATTGTTTATAAAATCAAAAGACTATACAGTACTATTTTAGATTTGATTATTCAATTACTGTATACCTGAATACAGTTACAGAATACAGTTCGACTCTTCGGAAAACAATGAAATGCGGTTTATTTAATTTGTATCTATTTCTTTATTGAGTTCATCTATGCTTGTAGATTGTTTCTTATATTTAATGCATATGCACTCCCCTACAGAATCATCCCAATCAATTTTTGCAAATAGGTTTGCAACTAATCTAGTGAAATTGTATTCATATTGCAATATATATCGCAGAATAAAAAAAATATCGCAGTATTAGATTTTTCCAATATTGTGCAGCCCTAATTACAAGTAAAAATGTCAGGATTACAAAAAAGTCATAATTGCAAGAAAAAACAAGTGTGAGCTGTAAGTTTATAATTTAAAAAAGTAATAATTGTGGTCTAAGTAACCTTTTGTTTTGTTTTTCCAGCACGGCGTCACGAAGTGTCAGAGGAAGCAGTGTCCACTGCTGAGCTGCAGAAACCCCATCCGCAGAGAGGGAAAATGCTGTCCGGAATGCATAGGTACATTCTGATGCTCACTTTATTTATGCATAGTTTATCGGCACCATACGTAAGGTTACATCATCTCAAATGTTATTGCAAGAATGTTCAAATGCAGAAAAATAAGCAATTTTAACCAGTTAGAAGGACATGACAATGGCGGCGCTTTGAAAAACTTCCACTTTGAACCTTGTTTTAGGTTTATGTGTTTTCAGTCACAAAACATCAATAGCTATGTTTCCATCCAAAAATGCGAATTAACTTTATGCGCAAAACTGGATTATCGCTTAAAAGACATGCGAATAAAGCAGCGTCTCCATCCAACGAGTCAAAGCGAACAAAACCGCCACGTCCTGATTATCTGGTGCCAAATATTAACAGTGAAAACTGAATTTGCAGCAGTAGGAGAAGCTGCGTCAATACTTTCTTCATTTAATAAATGACTTGCACCTCAGAAGGCAATCCTGACACGCAGTGAACGCGCGGTGGCGTTTGAAGGCGGAGCACAGACGCTCTTGATTCTGGATGCTATTAATAATATAATAACACTAATACTTAAACGCCAAGGCGTTTTAGAATGACAAAAACAACATTTCAGATGTTTTACAGTGTGCTCAGCCTGCTCGTTTGTCCATTCACACACATTTTTATCATCACATGATCTCTTATAACAAAATCACATGACCTTTTTTAATGTGCACACTGGAATTTGTGCGGTAAAAGTGTTTCCATCATAGTTTATGCGCATCTTCTCTTATCAAATAAAAAGTTTATCCTACTCAGTTTTCAAAGTTTATGCGCATCATGGCGTATCCATCAACCGGTTTTTTATGCGCATGTCCAAAATGCACATAAAAATAGGTGGATGGAAACATAGCTACTGTCGTGTAAACGAACAGGCAAATGCAATCCGTTTTTTGGATGAAAGTATTGATTAAACCAATAAAGAAAATGAATAAAAGTTTCCCATCTTTGAGCTGGAAATGTTGACTTAACAGGAAAATGCAAAAAAAGTTTTGGTTTTTGGCTGAAAACGTCATAGTTTAAACGAACAGGCAAATCCATAAAATTCTCTTTTTGGCTGAAAATGAGTTAACAAACAGGCAAATGCATAAAAAGTCTCACGTTTTTGAATAAAAACATCTAAATGAATAGGCAAATGAATAGAAATGTTACGTATTCGGCTGAAAACGTATCAACAAACAGATGCATAAAAACGAACAGGAACATTTGTAAAAAGTTGATCTTTTTTGGCTGAAAACATAATTTAAATGAACTGGCAAATGCAAGTTTTACGTTTTTGAAAATGTGTAAATGAACAGGCAAATGCATAAAAGTTTCCCATTTTTGGCTGGAAACATTTAAATGAAAAGGCAAAATAAATAAAGATTTTCTGTTTCTGGCTGAAAACATTTAAACGAACAGGCAAATGCATAAAATGTTTCCTTTCTGGCTGAAAACGTTGTCGTTTAAACGAACAGGCAAGTGCAAATAAAATGTCAACTTTTGGCTGAAAACGTCATTTAAACTAAAAGGCAAATCCAAAAAAAAGTTTTAGGTTTTTGGTAAAAATGACATTCAAACAAACAAGGAAATGCAAATGAAATTTCATTTGTTTGGCTGAAAATGTGTAAACAGGCAAATGCAAAACAAAGTTTGTTTTTTTGCTGAAAATATTGTTGACAGGCAAATACATGAAAAGTTTGCAGTTTTTGGCTGAAAGGTTTAAACAAAAAAGCAAATGAATGAAAATGTTCCGTTTTTGGTTGAAAGCGTTGCGTAAACAAACAGGCAAATGAATAAAAAGTTTCCATTTCTGACTGAAAACAGATTAAACAAACAGACAAATGGATAAAATTTTTCCCTTTTTTGGCTGAAAACGTCGTTTAAACGAACAAGCAAGTGCAAATAAAATGTCCATTTTTGGTTGAAAACGTCTTTTAAACGAACAGGCAAATGCAAAAAAGTTTCTGTTTTTGGTGAAAATGTTGTTTAAACGAACAGACAAATGCAAGCAAAATGTATGTTTTTGGCTGAAAACGTGTAAACAAAAAAGCTAATTAAATAAAAATGTTCAGTTTTTGCCTGAAAACCCATAAAAAAGCATAAAAAGTTTCCCATTTTTGGCTGAAAATGGTCTTGTAAACAGTCCCTCAGTTACGGTATCATCAAACTACATCTCTATTTGTTGTGAACATGCGCCCTCTAGTGGCCGATATAACATACCGTGTGTTTAAAACATGAACTAAATCCTGCACGCTTTCCTCAATACATCTTTTTACATCTTTGTTGTGCAGAGGACTTCATGGAGAAAGAAGAAATGGCAAAGATGGCAGAGAAAAAGAAAAGCTGGAGACACTGACACGCTCTAAAGTGCAAATCAGGCCGTCTCAAACGCACAAGCAGACGCCTGCGGACTGCACAAACACACACAGAAGAGCTCCAGAACAAAACTACACAATGGATAAATCCAGAATCAATCTCAGCTGCTGCAGATGTTTGGATTTCCCACCGGCGGGAATGTGCCTTTGACTTTTGTTTGTATATTGGACTTGGACACAACATCACGTGCGAGTATTACACAACAAAAACATGACACAAACGCTTCTCACACTGTCTCTATAATGACTCTGAAATCAGCCAATCAGCAGGACTGTTATGATGCATCTGATTGGAGGATTGATTGTGGAGGCGGGGCTCTCTGGATGCTCATGAACACAAACTCCGCCGTTTTCCGATGTCGCTGGTATATATTTTATGTTTGTTTTCTTTCAGTATTTTGATGGATATTATGAATATTGTTTGTACTGCGTATTTATTAATTATGATGAATAAACAATAAAGTTTGTACATTTATGTTTTAAAGAAGTATTTTGTCCATTATTTGTCATTATTATTTAATTATATTTATTTAATTACGTTTTGGCTGTATGGTGGCTCAGTGGTTAGCACTGTGGCCTCACAGCAAGAAGGTCGCTAGTTCGAGTCCCGGCTGGGTCAGTTGGTGGTACAGTGTGGAGTTTGCATGTTCTCCCCGTGTTGGCGTGGGTTTTCTCTGGGTCCAAACACATGAGCTATAGGGGAATTGATTAACTAATTGGCTGTAGTGTATGAGTGTGTGTGTGTGTGAATAAGTGTGTATGGGTGTTTCCCAGTACTGGGTTGCAGCTGGAAGGGCATCTGCTGCGTAAAACATATGCTGGAATAGTTGGCGGTTCATGAATGCGGTTCCTGATGAATAAAGGGGCAATAAATAAGTTTTACACTAATTTTATTAGCCTGTTTTATATATAACAGATTTCGGTTCATTCCGCTGTGGAGACCCCGGATTAATAAAGGGACTAAGCCGAAAAGAATGAAGATTTATTAATTTCCTTTGGCACAATCCTTTATTTATCAGGGGTCCCCACAGTGGAATGAACCGCCAACTATTCCAGCATATGTTTTACGCAGCGGATGCCCTTGCAGCCGCAACTCAGTACTGGGAAACACCCATACACACTCATTCACACAAACACTACGGCCAATTTAGTTCATCAATTCCCCTATAGCGCATGTGTTTGGACTGTGGGGGAAACCGGACACCCGGAGGAAACCCACACCAACACGGGGAGAACATGCAAACTCCACACTGAAACACCAACTGACCCAGCTGAGACTCAAACCAGCAACCTCATGCCCGTAGCCAGGGGGGGTTCGGGTCGTTCGAACGAACCACCCCCCACGGCCAAAAGGTCCAGAATTTGTCCTTTTAATTATTTTATGTAATTGAATATTATATAATATATTTATTATATAATTAATATAATATATTTATGTTTAATATATATTGTAATAAGTGTCATTTTAAATAACTATGGCCAGTAATTGGAATCCTATGGAGCCTCAAAGTCACAATAAGAGCGAGTCACGTGACATAACCCACTGAGTGGTAACATTTGAATCTTTGATGCGACATCCATACTGAGTAACGCTATGGGTGGAAAAGAGCAAGAGTGGCAGAAAAGGCAGGCAGTGGCGTCAATATCGCAAAATATTGAACATATGTTCAAAAAGACTGCCAAACAGGGTAAGGCTAAAGTTACTTACTTCCTAACAGATGAAAATCTGTCCCTATCCATGAGGTTCTAGGTTAACTGGCCTCATTAGCCGAGACGTCCTGTACATTTATTGACTTGTCCATGACCTCCCTTTCCCTATTTTTGACATGATTTTTTTAAAATAACTGTCCAACAAAGTCTTTAATGGCAAGCGGAGTCCTCAGCCGTCAGATGTCACATCACAGCAAAAGGCGCTAATGCCGCCACGCCTGTGTTTTTGAGGCTGTTTGGATCACTTCTGTCGTTTTATTCTGATCAGATATAAATCCGATCGCTCAAACCACTTCGGAAGGTGATCTGAGATGCATTACAGATAAAACTGGAAAGGTCTAATAATTTTTAGACAAAATTAATATAAATAAAATAAGTTATGACCTGGAGAAAATCTGATCTGCGCCTGAAACACCTGTAGGTGCGCTTTTACGGCCAAAATGCTATTAAAACATGTGTTCTAACTTTTCAGGCAAGGGGTGGTTTGTAAGACCCACCCCTCACAGACAAAGGTCCAGAATTTGTCCCATACATGAGCTCATTTGTCCTATTTTGACTGCTATGCCATCATAAATAGTGAAAATAATTCATCAAAAAAGGCTTTAAGACCAAGCGGAATCCTCTGTCGGCTGTTGCTTCGGTGGGACTATAATCTGATGTAAGAGAAGTCTTTCTTCACTACTGTATTGTTTTTAAACAGAGAAAATATTTTACAGGTAACTTAAACTCTAAATCTGGGACCTTATTCATGAAAAAAAAAATGAGGAATAAAAAGGTGTGAAGCACCAGAAGCGGACCATATTAAATTAATTTGAAAATATTTTGGCTATTGTTGATATCCAGGAATTTTCAAATGTACTTTTTTTTTTTACTAAAAATTCTGAAGAATTAATTATTATTGTTTAATTATTATGATGATGATTATTATTATTATTATTATTATGTTTTAATTATTATTTTGTTATTGAAATGGCCAAACTGTGACAGTTGAATGTGCTGGCCAGTTGGTTTTTTGTCTAATAAGGCTACAGTTTTTTTTTTCTTTACTTTAACAGATTCCTCTTTTTTCCTAATGATATATGATGTAACAAATTTGTATTTTAAAAATTTGTCTTGTTTTAATTTTTCTTTATTGCAAATTTTTAGGAAACATTTTTAGTACATCAAAAAGTGTGGTTATGATGACATCTGACTAGCTAATCCAGCAAAAAAAGTACTGCTTAAAATGTCACTACAATGCAGTATTTAAATCTCATGAACAGAAACTGAGGCGTATAACTTCAAAAAAGGTCCACTTTTAGAGAAAAAAGAACCACCCCTTTCACCAGGCTGGCTACGGGCCTGAACCTTCTTGCTGTGAGGCCACAGTGCTAACCACTGAGCCACCGTGCCGCCTGTATTTCAAAGTTTCTTTAAAAATCTAATTCAATGTTTAGTCCAGCATGCAAAATCCGTGAGAAGACATCTGCCAAATTAAAAATAAGCCCAGACTTCAGTACATTATAAGCTGAAGTGCTAAAATGCAATCCTCGTCCAATTTCTAAATGTCCTAAAGAAACGACGTCATGTCTAAAGCGAGCTCCACAAATGAAGCAATCGCACGTTTCCCAGCAGCTTCAATAATAACTCCAGGCTGGAGGTCAGCGGGAGTCACTCGCCTGCAATTTCACACAATTTACAGCCGCAGACTCAGGCTTTACTCATCTTCCTGCTCACAAACGTTCTCCTCTGATTATCCAGCGCTGCGTTAAAAAGTCTCATTCATTCATTTGTTTGTTTAATTTACTTTATTATCAAAAAGTGGAAAATGGTTAACACAATAAACGAATAACAATGCCAAACGACAGGATAAAAACACAATCACACTGCAGAAAATACCCGTAAATTAACAATTTTCTGTATTTTGTGATTTCTTTTAAATTATTATTTTTATTTCTGCTTTTTAATTGCATTATGGGAGCTTGATATTTCCTCCAACAACTTTTGATGTTGAAAAGTAAAAAAAAAAGTGACTTTTGTGAGTATTTGTAATAGTTTGCAGTAGAGCTGCACAATTAATCGTAAAAAGATCGCGATCTCGATTCGACCCCCTAGACCAGGGGTGTCCAAACTCAGTCCTGGAGGGCTGATGTCCTGCTGAGTTTAGCTCCAACTTGCTGCAACACACCTGCAGGAAGTTTCTAGTGCAGGGGTGCTCAACCCTGTTCCTGGCGATCGACCTTCCAGCTGATTTCAGCTCCAACCCTGATCAAACACACCTGAACCAATTAATTAGAACGTGAGGAGCACTTGATAATTACAGGCAGGTGTGTTTGATAAGGGCTACAACTGAAAACTGCAGGAAGGTCGATCGCCAGGAAGAGCTTGATTAGCTTGTTCAGGTGTGTTTAATTAGGGTTGGAGCTAAACTCTCCAGGACCGAGTTTGGACACCCCTGCCCTAGACAATCTTGATTCAGCATTTATACGATTCTGCCAATCATATTTTCAAGTTCAGAAGAGAAGCAAAGGCGGCCGCACAAGTGTTCACGTTGTTTTACATACAATGTTCAACAATATTGACACCTCCAAATGGTGTTGAAAGACTCACATACTGTATTTATAAGGTATAATTCACCCATAAATGTAATTTCTGTCTTCATGTAATGATGTATTTACGGCTGCGAAAACACACGGGACGTGAGCTGACCGTGTCTTAAAGCTGTTACCACAGAGCGGGCGGTTGCGCGCCTGTGAATGACGCCTACTTTAGTGAACAGAACTTGCATAGGCCGAATAACAGGTAAAAAAAAGTTGTAAATAAGGGTGCTTTCACACTTTGTTCAATTGCCTGGACCGTACCCAAGTTCGATTGTCCCCCCTTGCCACCTTCTCGGTTGGTTTGTGTTCACACTGTCTTTTTTCCTTCTGAACCCCGGTACGCTTGCGTCATAGAGCTGCTGTTTTGTTTACGGCTGTTGCTAGGTGACAGTCACGAAAGCAAAGCGCCAAAATGGAGACTTCCGCACATCGCGGTCGATTTGCTTTTATTGAATCATAAGTTTTGGACATACAGAAAGCGACTCGCGTCTGTCTGCTGCAAAAATATTATAAACATTCAGAACATCACACAGTGACTGCAGAAGCTGTTTCTGGAGGAGACAAGCAGACATCACTGTGTATCACTGTGCTTGGCTCAGTCCCGCTTGTCACAAAGGTACAATACGTGGCGCACATACACACACACACACACACATACACACACACACACACGAATGAACGTTATGAAAACGATAGTTTGTTGTACAGTTGCCGGTTCACTTCCGCTATTTGGTACGATTGCATTCATACCAGAAGTGAACCGTACCCCAGACCACCTCTTTCAGGCGGACTCTGGTACGGTTCACGGGTGCGCACCCGAGTTCAGAAGACACGTTCACACTAGCTAAACGTACCGTACTATGACGTCAAACGAACCCGGGTGCGGACCAAAAGTGCTAGTGTGAAAGCACCCTAACATTCCGTTTGTGGCACAGAGCATTCATTCGTTTGGGAGCCGCGCGGGAATTATGAACCGCACTTAGCAGTGAAAATGAAATCGAAAGCACACACATCATTTAATAATCATATCACATTTTAGAGTTATGATAATGACAAGCATTTAATATGTTTTTCTTTCATAGCGAAGACAGAGTGTTGTGCATAAAAATAAATGTTTAACAGTGTCAGTATAACTACTGTAGCCTATATAATGTTGAATATAATGCAAGAAGAAATCTGATAATGACAAATGTCTCATTTTACCAGTAGAAAAAGATGGTCTACTAATGTTGTCAATGACAGATTGCAAGCATATGTCTCAAACAGAATAATTCAACAACATCAGAATTATGAATAGTTGTATTGTGAAATAACAATAACAGCCTCCTCATATGAACCTTTATTTTACATCTACAGAATCGTGAGAAAATCGTGATCTTTTATTTAAGCAAAAAAATCGCGATTCTCATTTTAGCCAGAATCGTGCAGCTCTAGTTTGCAGTGCTACATTAGCGTTGGGCGATTAATCGAAAAGTAATCGACATCAACATTCAGAACCAAAAATCAACCCTATTTCATTCATTTATTCATTTTCTTTTCGACTTAGGATGCTTTCACATATGTGGTTCGGTTCATTTGGTCCGGACCAAAGGCAACAAATGATACATTGTAGCATTTTTCTGCCGTTTTGGGTCCCTTTCACACCACACTGATTGCTTTGGTCCGAACCAGTTGGAACGAACCAAAATGCAGTCATGTGACAAAATCTACATCACTCACTGGCCAGATGTTATTGAACGCATTTCCTGAACTGCTTTTCAATTGGTCAGAATTCACGTGGAACTACCGCAAATAAACAAACCAGCAGACACACAATGTCGCTGCGCTGGCTGACGCAGTATCCCTGGTCATAGTATACTATGTAGTTTGTATGCATCACTTACAAACTATACATTTCGAGAATGAAGGGCGGCTGGGGCTGGAAAACAATGTTTTAATGCACTGCAATCGGCGAAAGCATTAGGAGAAGGCGTGAAATAATTTAGCTAAACTGCGACATGGTCATCTTTCGGAAATATCACCAATGATCCATCAGGTAATGTTTCTCTCTCTCTCTCTCTCTCTCTCTCTGTTTAAAACTGTTGGTAAAGCGCTGTCAACAAATATTTTTCCTCCAAACCCCATAAGATAGACAGAGCATCGCACTACGGCAGCTGGATTAGTCCAAAAAGGCGCAGTACTTTTTGCGGTTGGGTCTGTTTTAGTGTGGATCACGTTCTCACCACAAACGAACCGCTCCAGGGTTCGTTTGAAAGCGTACTGAGACCACCTCTTCAAGCAGGTCTCGGTACACTTTTTTTGGTCCGCTTTTGGTGCGCACCCGAGTGCGATTGCTACGTTCTCACCTGCCCAAACGAACCGCACCAAGAGGTAAAACGAACTGTAGTGCGATTCAACCCAACTAAATAAGGCAGGTGTGAAAGCACCCTTAGTCCCTTTATTAATCCAGGGTCGCCTCAGCGGAATGAACTGCCAACTTATCCAGCACATGTTTTACGCAGCGGATGCCCTTCCAGCCGCAACCCATCTCTGGGAAACATCCACACACACTCATTCACACTCATACACTACGGACAATTTAGCCTATATTCACCTGTACCACATGTGTTTGGACTGTGGGGGAAACCAGAGCACCTGGAGGAAACCCACGCGAATGCAAGAACATGCCAACTCCACACAGAAACGCCAACTGATCCGGTTGCTTTCGCTTTAACCATTATTTAAACAGGATATAGGATATTAACTTCCCATCAGAAGCTTAAAGTTGTGTAGCGCCATCTAACGTCAAGGAGTAATTTCGCATACTCTTCTGCTCGACGCCTGTGAAAATCCCTTGGGTTTGAATCCGGAAAAACGTCTTGAAAAACGCTGACGATAAATGCAAACGAAAAGCGTCACGGTGTGTACGAGCCTTAAGTCCTTTATTCATGAGGGGTCGCCACAGCGGAGTGAACCACCAACTTTTCCAGCATACATTTTACACAGCAAATGCCCTTCCGGCCGCAACCCAGTACTGCAAAACACCCATACACACTCATTCACACACACACACACACACACACACACACACACACACACACACACACACACACTACGGCCAACTTAGTTAATCAGTTCCCCTTTAGCGCATGTGTTTGGACTGTGGGGGAAACCGGAGCACCTGGAGGAAACCCACGCCAACACGGGGAGAACATGCAAACTCCACACAGATTATTTTCGGTCTGACCTAAGATTAATCTTATAAAGCAAAAAGTCCTTTAAATGTCATGTAAAAAAAAAAGTCACACTTTGTCCATATTTGACCCAACATTGGGTTAATACAACCCAGCATTTTTAAGAGTATGAATGTTTCTCGTCCAGACTGGATAATTTTTTTATGTGTTTGAGTGTGTGTGTGTGTGTGTATGTGTGTGTGAGAGAGAGAGAGAGAGAGAGAGAGAAAGTGTGTGTGTGTGTGTGTGTGTGTGTGTTTGTGTGACTCATTCCAGTTGTCTGACTTAATTTTCTCAGTCTTCTGTGTCAAGAGGAGAAACTCAAGAGTATGGAATGTCCAGTCTGACTAAATTAGAAATACAGAGGCTAAGTATTTAGGCCTGTATGGTTAAAATCTACGGCATACTTTTTACCCTACGAATGAAGAAATGTATATGAATAAATGTTAAAATAAATAAATGAGAAATAAATAAAAATAATAAATATATAACAACAAAAATCAGTCCAAGGCACTCGAAAAATGTGAAAAATTTAAAAGCCTTTATTCACATGGCCAATTCCTAATAACAACCAACGCGTTTCGGCAGAGAACTGCCTTCATCAGGGTAACAGTGATCAGGTGCGTCTAGAGTTTCTTTTAAGTGCCACGGTCACATGACTCATTTTAAATATCTCAACAACACTCAAAAAATATACCAAACAAAGTCAACTACCATCATTAATGATGAAGCAGGGCATATACGCATATATACACACACAAGCATAAATAAATATATAGGACAGAGTAGTAAAAATGTACAGATCAATACATTTATGTATATGTATATAGTATATATATGTATGTATGTATATATATTAGGGTTGGGCGATGTTGACAAATTTGGCATCGTACGATGTCTGATGTGAACATCGGCGATGGACGATGGTATCGTCGTCGTAGGCGGGGTGGGGGTCTTTGTTGTTAAATATCAATTAATTCATAACAAATTTAATAATTGTAGCCTATCGTTTTCACTACCTGACCCACATGGTCTTTGCTTTACCCATGACCAAACCATAAATAAATAAAGTTATATACAAATTACCACCTGTCAATCACTTTTTTTCCGCGGGACTCTGGCATGATCAGGCGGAGCGATCTGTGTCCTTATAATGGCTTTTTCCTCACAGCTGGTGGCGGAGACGAGACGAGAGTTGGTTTGGAGTTCACGGTAATTTATTGTGATTAATGATAACTTCCTTATTTTATTATTATTATGAGGACATAATAACAAGTAAAGATGCTAGAGCTCGACCGTTTTGGTCACACTTGCGCCTGATATTTTATGCGACCAAAGATATGTATTTGAAAGCATTTGTGCTAGTGTATACATTTTTACACCTGTTTTCACTGCAGAATCCTCACCGTGTGCGCGGATTTAGGAGACATTTATGCAGAATGCATCTTTGCACCTAAAGACACCAAACGCAGCGCTCAGGAGCAGATTAAAACAGTTGTCATGTGAACTTGCTGAAGTACAAAAGCCCGCAAAGCTTGCCCCGCCTTTGTGCTCTTCCTATTGGCCCACTGACCACTGCTCTAGAACTGAACGCGAATGGATTGGTTAATATCAGCTGTCAATCACTCAGTCAACGCCTTCTGCCTTCACATGACAGGAGCAACAGCCGCGGAAATGTGACGCGCTGAAGATGAGAGAATGAAAATAACACTGACAGATTTAGTTTTAGAAAGCACCTAAAGTTACTAATAATGGCACATCTTATTAGTGATCGTGTGCTGAATGTTAATCCACCATTTACACTTTTCCAAGAGTGGATAAAAGACTTCCAGTGGCTTCAAGTCCGCTATGAAAATAACTAAAGCCATTCACTGTAAAGTCTGTGGGACGGGGTTTGCAGGTAACAGCGTTTGCCACTGAATCTACACATTTTAAGCGCGAGAGGTGCTGTATAATCCTCACGATGCTGACAGTGCAAACAGCAGCTATAAGTATAATATAACACAGCTCATGAAAAGACCGTTATCGCTATTAAGATGACATGCAAATAATAAGTTATATATCAATATACATGTGGGGCGGGGCGATGGATCACGATGCCGGCTCAGCATCGTGAAGTTTATCAGCCATCGGCGATGGACGATGACATCGTCTATCGGCCCAACCCTAATATATATATATATATATATATGTGTGTGTATGTATATGTATATGTGTGTGTATGTGTATATGCATATGCCTGTGTGTGTTCGTGTGTATATGTGTACAAGCCATGTTTAAGAGTATTGATCTGTACATTTTTACTACTCTGTCCTATATATTTATTTATGCTTGTGTGTGTATATATACGTATATGCCCTGCTTCATCATTAATGATGGTAGTTGACTTTGTTTGGTATATTTTTTGAGTGTTGTTGAGATATTTAAAATGAGTCATGTGACCGTGGCACTTAAAAGAAACTCTAGACGCACCTGATCACTGTTACCCTGATGAAGGCAGTTCTCTGCCGAAACGCGTTGGTTTTTATTAGGAATTGGCCGTGTGAATAAAGGCTTTTTAAATTTTTCACATTTTTCGAGTGCCTTAGACTGATTTTTGTTGTTTGTTTTTGATGAATCCCTCACCCAAAGAGCACCGACAAAATACTTGAGCAATCCCTGAGCGCTTTTTGTCTGTTTTTTAATAAATGTATACATTTGAAAATATATAAAAGTGGAAAAAGAAATAATTGTTTAAATGAATGCATGTAAAAATAAATAAATGCATGCAAAAAAATGTAATGCGAAAATAATAAATTTGGCGGTGCGGTGGCACAGTGGGTATGGATGTCGCCTCACAGCAAGAAGGTCGGTGGTTTGTGCCTCAGCTGGGTCACTTGGTGTTTCTGTGTGGAGTTTGCATGTTCTCCCTGTGTTGGAGTGGGTTTCCTCCGGGTGCTCTGGTTTCCCCCACTCCAAACACATGCGCTATAGGGGAATTGATTAACTAAATTGGCCGTAGTGTATGAGTGTGTATGCGAATGAGTGTGTATGGTTGTTTCCCAGTGATGGGTTGCAGCTGGAATCATTCCAGTGTGGTGACCATTGATTAATAAAGGGACTAAGCCCAAAAGCAAATAAATGAATGAATGAATGAGCAAAGAATTTGTGCAGAAATTGTGTATTATTATAGTTATATATTTTTGCATATTTCTATACTTATAAATTATATTATTATTATAAAGAAGTTACGTTTTCCAGATTAAAGTTGCTTAAAAACAACAATTTGAGTTAGAAATCAATGACAGTATTTATTCTTTATGTGTAAAATATGTGTTATTGCTTTGAAACATCATATATTTTGATATATATTATTAATTTTATATAATTTTTAACTTTCCATTTTTTTGTAAATTCTGTCTGTTAACTAAAGAATGTAAAATGTGTAATTAAAAGTATTATTATTAGTAAACTGTATGCATATTTAATAAAGCTTTTAGTAATCTAAAAATTTAAAATAGCTAAAATAGTTTAATATCTATTGTCTATCAGTTAAGATTTAAAGGGATTTTAAGTAGCATTGAGTCAAGTAATTAAATTACTTATTGAGTATAACTAACTTTTAGGAATTGTAATTAAATTAGCAATTAATATTTTTAAGTATATTTTGGGTTTCTTTTTTAGCCCACTTATAACTCAGTGTTGTGCATAATATGTTATATTTATAATACAGACATGTTTCTGATGTTTGGTGAGTGTTTAGTACTTCTCTTCATCTGCAGAGCGGTTTGTGCTTAATCTGTCACACACTATAACTATTGGGAAAGTTTGAAAAGCGCCACCTTGTGGACAAAAGAGTAATAAAAACTCAGGAGCTCTGGAAGCATTAAAGAATTGTTATTTAATATCCATATATATTTAGCTCATGTTGTTATTATTAAAAGAAAACATATCAGCTGCTTCCATGCATATATATATATATATATATATATATATATATATATATATATATATATATATATATATATATATATATATATATATATATATATATATATATATATATAATATATATATATCTCCTTTCCGTTAAACAGAAATTGGGGAAAAAAATAAACCGTATATATATATATATATATATATATATATATATATATATATATATATATATATATATATATATATATATATATATATATATACAGTTGAAGTCAGAATTATTAGCCCCCCTGAATTATTACCCCCTCGGTTTATTATTTTTCCCCAATTTCTGTTTAACGGAAAGAAGATTTTCTTCAACACATTTCTAATCATAATAGTTTAATAACTCATCTCTAATAACTGATTTATTTTCTCTTTGTCATGATGACAGTAAATAATATTAGACTAGATATTCTTCAAGACACTTCTATACAGCTTAAAGTGACATTTAAAGGCTTAACTAGGTTAATTAGGTTAACTAGGCATGTTAGGGTAATTAGGCAAGTTATTGTATAATGATGGTTTGTTCTGTAGGTTTGTTCAAAAAATAGCTTAAAGGGGCTAATAATTTTTTCCTTAAAATGGTGTTTAAAAAATGTAAAACTGCTTTGATTCTAGTCGAAATAAAACAAATAAGACTTTCTCCAGAAGAAAAAATATTATCAGACATACTGTGAAAATTTTCTTGGTCTGTTAAACATAATTTGGGAAATATTTCACAAAGAAAAAATAATTCAAAGGGGGGCGAAAAATTTTGACTTCAACTGTATATATAATAATTTTGCTGCTCAATAAACATTTATTATTATTATCATTATTATTATTATTTTTATTATTAATAATAATCATAATAATGTTTATGAAGATGTATTTTTCAGAAATCATTATAATATGGTTATTTGCTGCTCAATAAACATTTAATAGTAATAATAATAATAATAATAATTGTTTATGAACAGTTGTATTTTTCAGATATTATTTTAATATGCTGATTTGCTGCTTATTAAGCATTTATTATTGTTATTATTACTAAATACATCAATAATATTAATAATAATATTTATTAATTATGGTTATTATAATAAAATAATAATAATAATAATAATAATAATTATGAACAGTTGCATTTTAGAAATCATTATAATATGCTGATTTGCTGCTCAATAAACATTTATTAGTATTATTAATAATGATAATATTTATGAACAGTTGCATTTTAGAAATCATTATAATATGCTGATTTGCTGCTCAATAAACATGTATAATATTATTTAAAAAAATTAAATAATTTAAAACACTTAAAACAAAAAAAAAATAGTTTTTACACTTTCCAATGCATTTTTATTATATACAAAATATAATGAATATAGTTTTAGAATAAACTGAGAAGCATTAACTTCTGTTCATCTCAATGCCTGTTGCTCCACTAGGAAAAATTAGACTCCTAAAATAGCTGTGATTTTGCTCATTTCTTTTCTCCTTTTACTTTTCGAGTGTTTGCATACCTGGAAAACAGCTGATGTGTGTGTTTTTACAATAACAGCATGAACTAAATGTGCACACAGTATAAACATCAATGATTATGCAGAATTCTTCTCAGATAAAACCTGGAAATGTTTCTACTTTGCCAAAAATAACACAGTGATAAATACCTAAACAATGCATGACAAGCAGTGTTGTATAATCATTAGATCCATCTATTCATCCATCTATCTGTTCATTCAGCCATCCATCAATCCATCTATCTGTCCATTAATCCTTCGGTTCATTCAGCCATCTATGTTCATCCATCAATCCATTCATCCATATGACTCAGTACTCAACTTTCATGAGCATTTCAAGAGTCCATTCATTCATCCACCTATCCATCTATCTATCTGTTCATCCATCCCTCTTTCCATATATTTATCTATCTGTTCATCCATTTATCTATCTGTTTATCCATCTATCCATCCATTCGTTCATCCATCCATCTACACGTTCTACATATCTATTCGTTCAACCATCAGTTCATAAACTTGTTTATCCATCCACCCATCCATCTATCTATTTATCTGTTCATCCATCCATCAATCCATCTACCTGTTCATTCAGCCATCCAATCCATTTATCTGTTCATCTATCCATCCATTTGTTCATCCATCTATCTGTTCAGCTATTCATCATGTTCATCCATCCACACGACTCAGCACGCAGCTTTCATGTCAGCAATTCAAGTCTGTTCATCCATTCAATTATCCATCCATCCATCCATCTGGTTATCCACCCATCCATACACAGTGTTTCCCCTACCATTATATAAGGGGGGCGCCCCGCCCTCCCAACAGCTTTCACACGTGCGCTCCTGTATGTTAGGTCTATGCATAGCCTACAAGCAGCCACAACACAAGTAAATGATGTGTGGGAGCGTAATGCGCTCGCGTCACACAGCTAAAATATATGCAGATGCGATGGGACCTCTGTTTAGTTTTTTGACGCGAATCGCGCGAGTGATACTCTTTAACGCAGGTGCAGCTATTGTATTTCCACGGTTTTGAGCTGCTGTGACGCATTCGCCCCCATCTAGCATCTCATCCAACCTTGACCTCTCCCTGAAGCACCGCGAGTCTCCTGCTTATTTTTACCAGCCATGTGATCCCCAAAAATGAGTTAAAACACTCGGAAATCATGGCGACAAGAGAGTGAACAGATCGTGAGAGGCACAGTGATGGTCTAAACATTTGGGGTGTCAAAATTAATAGTTTCATCGGTGCACCACGATGCAGATGGGGACAATTCGATATCGGTTCAGTAATAGATCATAACCGGTTATTACGCACTGACGTCATTTATCCCCAATGCGCGATGTCGCTGTAGAATACTATGGTGAAGGAGGCGAGGGGGAGTAAATAAAACGCTCCAACTACTTAAAAAGCAGATCTTTCACTGACACTGAGGAATGGTAAAGCACGAGCCGCTATTTCACTACTAGGGAGAAATGTTGTAAAACTCTCTATCTCTCTCTCTCTCTCTCTCTCTCACACACACACACACACACACACTTTGAGCATTTGACCCGCCGTTCATGTTGAGGGATTCATTTTGCGGTACAAATTGGACGCCTACATGGAGCGCAACATAGTGCTGGTTGGCTTGAAAGCAGTGCACCCTCCCGAATTTTTAACACACTAGTCTGAGGTGTGCACCACGAGCCCATCCAGAGGATCTGTAATGAGCCGATCTCGTGGCTTTGTTTTGATGAGATTAACTTTGGAAAAACACGTTCACATGATGCATTTGAATGGGGAAAAATGAGAACATTAAGGGCAAACTCCCATGTCCTTCTCACCTTCCTTTTCAGCACTACTTTTTAAAACTTTACAAACAACTGAAGCACGGCCGCGCGCAGCCAGTGTTGCCAGATGTAGCTGACTGATTCCAGCCCAAAAACTATGCAAAACCCGCCGAAATGCAAAAGATCTGGCAACACTGCGCCCAGCAGGAACGTTAACTCGTGAGAGAGAGCCATTCTCCACGTTGATTGGCTGAGAAGATGTAACGTAAGATGAGATAGAAAACGTGTCTAACTCCACCTTCTCCTGTCACAGACAGCAGACACAAGATGCAGCTATCAATAAGTATAGAAGCCCTAAGATTACAATGAATCTTATTTTAAATGCCAAAAATTTCTGAAATTATCGTACATTATAGGATTTTTATCATTATTTATCATACAGAGGTCGAAATTATGGTACAAATACGATAATTATCGTACGTCTGGCAACACTGCCGCCGTTGGCATGTTCGTGAGGTAAATTTTCCTCTCTTCTCGGCTGTTAAAGCAATACTTGTGGATCTAGACACAAGCGTGCCTGTGGTGCGAGTTTATTGTATTGTATTTATTCTATTACGGATTACCTAATAAACCGCGTATTATGCGCATATAGACTGAGCCGCGGCTGTTTTTCCCACGTCACTCATCGGTGAACATCGCTTTTGTTTCTAAAGCCAGTCGCAGCCCTTTCTGTTGAGCGGGTGAAGACAATGACCAATCATAGTGGTGTAAGAACTTGCCAGCTCTCAAAAAGCAAGCGGGATAATATTTACATTAGTTTATTTGTTATGAATGCTCATGCTGTCTTCTAAGCATGTATTGGGGTTTTGTCTAAAACATTCACAAAGAGTTTTTTTTTTTTGAGCAGGTAAAATTAAAGGTAGAGTTCATATATCTGACTGCTTGTATTAAAGGACAAAATTGTATTGCAAGTAATATATAAATATAAACATATTTATAGATTTTAATTAGGGATGCTCCGATCAGGATTTTTGGAGCCGATACAGAGTACCGATTTCTTGTTATGGTGATTGGCCGATTCCAAGTACCGATTCTGATGCTTCAAGATTTAGATAAATTTAACATCGCATAAAGCACTTTTTCCCCTCTAAGTACAATACTTAAGTGGAGCTCCTTTCCTAAGTGGAGATACTTAAGTGGAGCTATCTCCTTTCCTGAAAGAATAAATCAAGGATGTTGCATATAATCTCTTAAACACATCTGTTATAACCATTTAGTGTGGATCATGGTCAGAAGCAGCTTTACAGAAAATAATAGATTAAATAGATAAAAATTTTGGTAAGAAAAATGACTAAGAATGCAATTTGGAAACATTGCAAATAATGGAAGAATAATTCAACATGCCTCAATGAAGAAAAAGTTTGGAGTGCACTTTTGATGTATAAGAAGTTGCATCAATGCATCTTCCTCTGCTTGTTAACACATAAACTAACACCTGTGATCAGTTCATGTGATCGGCCAGATAAGCGAGTACCGATCGAGTCATAAAATGTGATTATCGGCCGATACCGATCTCTGGCCGATCGATCGGAGCATCCCTAATTTTAATACAATTTTTTTTCTTGTGTTGTAAAGAAAAAATCTAATTATGTATGGAAGCATCGTCAATGCACCTTGATGCCCCGAGATATCGAATTGAACCTAATCGATGGCATGATAATCATAACTGAACCGAACAGTGAGACCAGTGTAGGTTCACATCCCTACTAAACATTACATTTCTTAGGTTAAATGAATAAAGCAGTAAAGATATCGCGAGTGCAAATCCCTCTATTTCTCATTGAGTGATCTGCTGTCAATAGTTGGAGATGAGCAAAACATTTGAATGGTCCTGCATGTATTTAGGCCGTTTTACATAGAACAACTGAAGGTTCTGTGTTTTGACAATATTGCAAATTCACTAAAAGCTGGCTGGAATTATTAGATAAATAAAACTTTATTTTTTAACATGAATATTTAATAATATAAATTCTTGTACACTCATTGCTATAAACAGTAGTTTATAGGCCTGTTTCCTTTTAGTAAAGGAGTATTAGATTTATAGGTGTGCATTTTAACTTCTTATGCATCAAATGCAGAGATGTATAGTAACGAAGTAGAACTACTTCACTACTGTACTTAAGTACTAAAAGGTTGTATCTGTACTCTACTGGAGTATTGTTTTTTTCTCCTACTTCTACTTTTACTTCAGTACATATTTTCGATGAGCTTAATACTTTTACTCCAGTAGATTTTTTATGTGTTGCATAGTTACTCGTTACAATTATAAAAATCATTCATTCATTGATCAGACGATCAAAGAAGACAGCGCTGCCTGCCTGCATTGAGAGCACTTTAGTTTGTTTTAGACATGGAAAACACAGAAATTCCACCTTCAACTCCTTCACATTTAACTGTACGTGGCGAAGAGGAAAAAGACCACCCGTGACCCTATTCAGAGCCAATGTTTGCATTTGTCAGAGTGAAAGACAGTTCATATACAGTAGAATGAAGTGCATACTCTACCATCGGATTTGAAGAAACATGTCAAGTTAAAGATAATATAATAATACACAAAACAGCAGTTTGAGCTATCCATAAGAGCTAGATAAGTTAACTACCGTTAGCTACCCGCGGTTCATATCATGCTGCAATGTTCACATAACGTTAACTGTCTGTCATAAAGGCTGTCACGCTGAATGGTGTTTTTGACCCATTATATATATATATATTTATTTATTTATATTATAAATGGTAAACCATGGTTCTTTTTGTTCTGCTTAATCCTGTGCCCAAAAAAAGATAAAAATAAAAAATAAAAATAAACAAAACAATATGTCTTTTGACTGCTTTTTTAAAAATAACTGCATAACACAATACTTGTACTTTTACTTTCAGTACTTGAGTAGTAAATTTTTAAATAAACTACTTGCAGTACTTAAGTACAAAAAATGTTGAATACTTTAGCACTTCCACTTAAGTATTGTGCTTAAAGAGCACTTCAACTTCTACTCAAGTCACTTTTTTGAAAGAGCACTTGTACTTTTACTTAAGTCTGGGTCTCTAGTACTTTATACATCTCTGATCAAATGTGATCTCCAAACTTGTTCTTGATTGAGGCATGTTGAATTCTTCTTTCATCATTTGCAATGTTTTTAAATTGCATTGTAATTTTTCATCATTTTTATATCTGTGTTATATTATTTTCTGTGGTGGTTCATTCCGCTGTGGCAACCCCTGATAAATAAGGGACTAAGCCAGAGTAAAATGAATGGATGAATTATTTTCTTTAAAGCTGCTTCTGGCCATGACACATTCACACCTAAATGGTTATAAGAGATGTGTTTAAGGGATTATATGTAGCATTCTTGATTTATTCGCTTAGGTAAGGCAAGATCTTTTCTTAAGGTTCATACTTAGAGGGAAAATGTGCTTAATGCATTATAAAGCTTGAAGCATTAGAATCGGTACTCAGCATCAGCCAATCACCATGACAAAGAGTTCAATTTGAGTCTCATCAGACCAGAGAGTTTAGTTTCTGATGGTCTGAGAGCCCTTCAGATGCCTTTTGGCATATTCCAGGCGGGGAGTGTCTTCAGTCTGGCCACTCTACCATACAGGCCTGATTGGTGGATTGCTGCACAGATGGTTGTTCTTCTGTAAGGTTCTCCTCTCTCCACAGAAGAATGCTGGAGCTCAGACAGAGTGACCATCGGGTTATTGATCACCTCCCTGACTAAGACTCTTCTCCCCCGATCACTCAGCTTAGATGGCCGGCCAGCTCTAGGAAGAGTCCTGGTGGTTCTCCATCTTCCACTTACAGATGATGGAGGCCGCTGTGCTCAGTGGAACTCTTAGAGGAGCAGAAATGTTTCTGTATCCTTCCCTAGACTTGTGCCTCCAGACAATCCTGTCTCGGAGGTCTACAGACAATTCCTTTTTCTTCATGCTTGGTTTGTGCTTTGACATGCACTGCAACCCTGGGCCCTTATATAGACAGGTGTATGCCTTTACAAATCATGTCTAATCAGCTGAATTGACCACAGGTGAACTCCAACTAATCTCAGAAATGATCAGTGGAAACAGAATGTATGGGGGATTGTGTGTAGAATGTTGAGGAAATACATTAATTTAATCAGTTTTGGAATAAGGCTGTAACATAAACTAGTATAACATTATATAACAATATATAAATGGGTTCTCAGCTCTTCCTCTGTTCAATAGGGAACTGCGTTTCACTCCTACAGACTGTTGATCATCAAAACAAGCACAGATTTCTGCACAGATCAGTCTATAAATATGAATCTGCACCTGCTGACCTGTAAACATAATTTGTAAAGATAGATTGACATTGTTCTGATTAAAGTGTTTCTCCACGAAGTGTTTACGCACTTGACTCAAGCAGTTGTAAAATATGATTGTGTGTGAAACTGAGAAATGAACCATCATTTACTCTTTAAACACTTTATAATACTGTGAAAACTCACTTAACAGGACACGAACATCTCAATTCTTCATTTCAGCTCTTTTCTTTGTGAAAGTTTACCATTATTGCGAGCTGAACATTTCATTAATCTTGACTAGATTGTGCATGAATAAGCCAAAACTTAAACAAATGACTAACTTGTAAACTTAATTTATAGAAAAGAATGTTTTTATACTTAATTTATTTAAAAAAAAAAAGATTTTTCCAATTTAAGTTATTACATTAAAATTTATTTAAAACATTAGTTTTTTTATCTTACTTTATTTAAAGGTTTGTTTAATTCAAATTAATTATGAAATAGAATATTTTTTTCAACTAAATTCTTTACAAAAAAATAGTTATTTTTAACTTAATTTACTACAAAAAGAAAAATAGGTTTTTTTCAACTTAATTATAATACTTTTTTTTTCAATTTAATGAATTATAAAAAAGTTATACAAGAAAATTGGGTTCATTTTTATTAAAATAGTTTAACTTAATTTATTATAAAAACATTTTGTTAATTAATTATAAAAATACAATTAGTTTTATTCCACTTGAAATACATAAAAATAATTTGGGTATTTTTCCAGCTTAATTTGCAATTAAAAATATTAGTTCTTTTTTTTTTCAACTTAATTTACTATACTTTTTTAGGTTTTTCAACTTAATTTATTTAATTTTTTTTTTTTAAAAGATTTAAATTAATTCTGAATTAGAATTTGATTTTTCAACTGAATTATAAAAAAAATCTACTTAATTCATTATAAAACAATAATTATTTTCATTATTATTATTTTTTTATTATTTCAACTTTTCCCCAACTTAATGCATTATAAATAAAGTTAAAATATAGATTTTTTTTTGGTGTAGCAATTTAATTTTTTTTATGTTTCATGTGTTCTGGCAGTGGGAGGAGTCTCTCTCTGTTTAACACCACCTCATATTTAAATAAATGCAAACTGCTTTCATATATAAAAACCATCCCTGCAGTTTTTGTCCTTGCTGTGTGTGTGTTTGGGAGGTGTGCTGAAAGTGTGTGGACTCGACAACATATTGAAAAAAGATGGAAAATAAAGACACAGACGAGAATAATCTGGTGAGTGTTTTTCTTTTTTTTTTCTCTAAGCCCCTGCTGGTAGATTCTGTAATTACACAATTAATTTAAATGTAAAAACTGTTCTGGTCAATACTATTTGCCCCTTAAGAAATTAATTATATATATATACACAGTTGAAGTCAGAATTATTAGCCCCCCTTTAATTTTGTTTCTTTTTTAAATATTTCCCAAATGATGTTTAACAGCCAAGGAAATGTTCACAGTATGTCTGATAATATTTTTTTCTTCTGGATAAAGTCTTATTTGTTTTATTTTAGCTAGAATAAAAGCAGTTTTTAAAAACCATTTTAAGGTCAATATTATAAGCTCCTTTAAGCTATATATTATTTTCAATAGTCTACAAAACAAACCATCATTATACAATAACTTGAAAAAATCTCTGTTAAATTGAAATTGGGGGAAAAATAAACAGAGGGCTAATAACTCTGACTTCAACTGTATATATTTATTTATTTTTTATTATTATTATTACAATTTCACATGAGGGTGAATCGTTTAGCACTACTGAAATTTCAGAATAATTTTAACATTATTATTGTTATTATTATTATTTTAATAATTAATTTGACAGGAGGGTGGATAATTTTGTCTTTAAACATCTGTTATGCTGATTGATGATACATTTTATTTTGACTAAAGTTTTTTGAAACACTAAAGCAGACACTTTACTTGCATTTAATATGAAATTATATCTATGTAAAAATCACTGTTTTGCAAATTACAGGGTTTCCACTCTTTCATAAACACAAGATTGAAGAACTTTTTAAAAGCACCATTAATTTTAAATCAAGCACCTTTGTAATTCATACTCCAGCATATGTAGCGCCATGAAAGCCCTTACTGTTAACATTTCCCTTACTTTAAATTTAACTTTAAATTTAAAATATAATAGCAATTATAAACAGCCATGCTCAAAAAGCTTTAATACAATATGTTGAATTCAATAATATTCAAATGATTCTCTGAAATAGAGATCACATCTGCATTATGTGTCCTAGTTCTTGTGCAAGGTTTTAATTTCAGACTGTTAAATTAAGAATTAAACATTTTTTCATTCAGTTTCTGAAAGTTGAACAGTATTATTGTTGAATGTCAATGTCAATTTTATTTATATAGCACGATTAAACACAACCAAAGGTTGACCAATGTGCTGCACAATACAAATCACAATGAGAAAGACATAAAATTACAGCTAAAACAAACAACTCTCACTGATAAATTGCCAAATCAAAAAGGTAGGTTTCAACCTTAAAAACAGACAGATGATGTACAGTTGAAAGCAGAAGTGTACATACACTGTATAAAAAGGCTCATAACCATTTAAAATAAGTCAGATGTTAATGTGACTAAACTTTTCCTCTTCTAGGTAAGTCAGGATGATCACATTTGTTTCTGTTCTGCTTAACAGCAGAATAATGAGAGAGAGATTTTTGGAGAAATTGTTATAACTTTTCTTGAAAGTCAAGTTCACATACAATAAGATTATTCTGCCTCTGAAAAAGCTCAGATGATGATGTCGAGGTTTTGGAGGTTTCTGATTGGCTAATTGACAACATTTGAGTTCATTGGAGGCACAACTGTAGAATAGTATTTAAGGAAAACCTCAAACACACTGCTTCCTTGTGGGACAACATGGGAAAATCAACAAGCCAGAATCAACACAAAAGCCAGATTACAATTAGCTAAACTACACTGGGAAAAAGACTAATGTTTGGAGACATGTCCTGTGGTCTGATGGAACTAAGATTGAACTGTTTGGCCATAATGACCAGTGTTACATTTGGAGGACCATGGGGAAAGCTTACAAGCCTAGGAACACCATCCCAACTGTGAAGTATGGGGGCGGCAGCATCATGTTGTGGGGCGGTTTTGCTGCAGGAGGGACTGGTCCACTTCACAGCATAGATGGCATCATTAAAAACTCCTTTAATTGAAGCCTAATTCACTTCTAGTAATCAATGTACTGATCAAAGCTATTATGACTGTGTTTTTTCGCTCCTTGTAAAAGAGTTTAATATTAATAACCACTATTTAATGTGTACACACATTTAGCGTTATTGGCATATGAATGAGTTACAGTAGTGTACAATGAATTATCACATAATTATTACTCTGAATGTAAAATTGCGCTGTAAAACCCAACAGTCAACTTTATCAAATGAAATGAGTGTAGTTAACTCAAAATTGACTGAAAGTTAATTCTACTCATTTGAAAAGAGTTTTGAACTCAGTGTTGAAGGTAATGAGTTAATTAAATACCTCATTACTTCAACTTAAATGGAGTAAGTTCACAGTACTCATATAGATTAGTTTTTTTTAACTCAAATGGTTTGTAGTAATCGATTTCCTCAAATGGTTTGAGTTGCCTTAACTTATTGGGTTTTAGGATGCTTTCACACCTGTGAATCGATTCATTTGTTCCGAAACAGGGATTAAAATTGTTACATTTGTTCTTGGTGCGGTTCGCTTTCACATGGCAAAGTTTCTAAACGGACCAAAACAGACTAAAACAAGTCACGTGTGAGTAAACTCTCCTCACATTGGTCAGAGATTCACGGTTTATTTTGCAGAGTCCCGCTCAGCTGTCGGGGGTGGTTTGGTGGTGTTTGACAGGGTGCGCGCGACATGTCTGAAGAGCAAGGAGGGATGCGGTGGGGAGGGGTGATAAGAAGAGTACGTGATGTATTTGAGGCCCGAGAGAGAGTATTTCCGGGAGATTATCGCTCTTACAGTACTCAGTTGGTTTAAGTTCTCTTCATTTATTGGGTTTTACTGTGCTCAAATTGCTTCATTTACTCAAATGGATTAGGCCCAATCCCAATTCTATTTTTGTACCCCTACCCCTTCCCCTTCCCCTTGGCCCTTACAACCGAGGGTTAAGGGTTAAGAATTGGGACAGCACTGCAACACCTGCACACGTCATCATATGTCATTGCGATCTCTTGCTTCATATGAGATCAGACGATGGCGACTGCTGAAGTGATTCCAGTTCTGTTATTTTTTGGTATTTATCTTCAGGAAATCACTGAAGGCATATATTATGGTATCATAATGATATAATGGGGCAACGCAGTGGCGCAGTAGGTAGTGCTGTTGCCTCACAGCAAGAACGTCGCTGGGTCGCAGGTTCGAACCTCGGCTGGGCTGGGTCAGTTGGCGTTTCTGTGTGGAGTTTGCATGTTCTCCCTGGGTTCGCGTGGGTTTCCTCCGGGTGCTCCGGTTTCCCCCACAGTCCAAAGACATGCAGTACAGGTGAATTGGGTAGGCTGAATTGTCCATAGTGTATGAGTGTGAATGTGTGTGTGGAGGTTCCCAGAGATGGGTTGCGGCTGGAAGGGCATCCGCTGCGTAAAATCGTGCTGGATAAGTTGGCGGTTCATTCCGCTGTGGCGACCCCGCAAGGGACAAAGCCGACAAGAAAATGAATGAATGAATGAATGATATAATGTGGCAATAAGATCGTAACTGTACTGTGTATTTACACAGTGGCCGTATTCATCTGTGTAAACACACGAAAACAACATTAACATTATAGCAGACACTGTAAACAGCTCATTTTCAGCCACTAGACTGCTCTGACAGGGTATTCGAGTGTCATCGAGTGTCAGAATGTTGTGGGACTGCTGTACAGGAGTTATGATTATGGATTATAGATCGCGAAATTTAGCGTTTTTTTTTGTGTGTGTTTTTTAAAAAAGCATGACGGTAAAACACGAACGCGGTTATGAATATATTAAAACATATGTTTGTTTGTCGTAAAAATTCGTAATAATGACAAAAAATTATAATTTGTGGATCTCCTTACTTCCGGGTGCAGTGAAACTGCCGCTGTAGCAGGTGTTCATTCATTCATTCATTCATTCATTCATTCATTCATTCATTCATTTTCTTGTCGGCTTTGTCCCTTGCGGGGTCGCCACAGCGGAATGAACCGCCAACTTATCCAGCACGATTTTACGCAGCGGATGCCCTTCCAGCCACAACCCATCTCTGGGAACTTCCACACACACATTCACACTCATACACTATGGACAATTTAGCCTACCCAATTCACCTGTACTGCATGTCTTTGGACCACGGGGGAAACCGGAGCACCCGGAGGAAACCCACGCAAACGCAGGGAGAACATGCAAACTCCACACAGAAACGCCAACTGACCAAGCCCAGCCGAGGTTCGAACCTGCGAACCAGCGACGTTCTTGCTGTGAGGCAACATTACTACCTACTGCGCCACTGTGTTGCCTGTAGCAGGTGTATTCTGGGAAATTTCTTACCCCCCCCCCCCCCCCCCCCCCCCCCCCCCCCCCCCCCGTTTCAAGTGTGCTCCTGAAAAATCTTCGTTCGAAGGGGGGTATACCCCTTGCCCTTAGCCCTACGCCAAGCTAAAGAGAATTGGGACACCGCTACCCCTTGACGGGAACGCGCAAAACAAGGGGTAGGGGTAAGGGGAAGGGCTAAGGGGGAGAATTGGGATTGGGCCTAAGTTCACAGTACTCATTAGGATTAGTTTTTGAACTTTGTTGCAATCGGTTTCCTCAAACGGTTTGAGTTACCTTAACTTTTTGGGTTTTACAGTGTAGGAGTGTACCTTTATCATGATCATAGATTATGGATATCAAAACATTAAACACTAATTACACCAAGAATAAACACATTAAAAGTAATTATCATTGTTCTTTGCTGAAATACAGAACTTAATTATTAAAACAAACACTGTAAAACATTTTAGTTAAATCAAATTACATTATTTAGTCATCTCAATTTACATCTGACAACTTGACTAAAAATATTGTTAAACTTAAAAAAAATTACTTGAAATTAGATTAACATATTAAAATATGTTTAAGTAATGAAAACATTTGTTGTGATGACTTTTTGCCGTGTCATTTTTACAGTGTACATTCATAATTAATCACAATATTAAGGTATATTTAATGTAATAATGGACTATTTAACATTATATTATACAGAAATTGTCTATTAAATCATTACACATATCACAATATAGTTAGTTTTTGTTAAGATAGAAAGAAATGTAGATATAAAGAAATTTCGTACTTTTTATTGTCGTTTTAACTTGTCAGTGAGTAACGGTCAATGTAAACTGAATGGATATCGAGTGTATGACACTATACAAATATACTGTGGCCAAAATATACCTTAATATCACTCAGCTGTATCTTGTGTTTAATAAAATTGACAGTATTCGTCGATTTTAAAGATTAATCCGCTGTAAAACAACAAACATCACTTACTTTAATCTCCTGACAGACTCTCATCCGCGCGCTCGTGATGACGTAAACGCGCAAGCATCTACTCGCGCAAAGTTTAACCGTCTGCGCGCGTCGTACATAACGTAAACTGTACGTAACTTTGATGATAAAAAGTCCGCGGGACAAAAAGCGAGCAAGATTTTGTTTTGATAAAGACTTTTAAGGTGGGTGTTTCGCAAGGTGTAAGTTATGAGAAGAAAACTCTACTAAGAAGTGAGGTAAATCTGAGAAACCGGTTTCATTGACCACATTTTCGTTTACAAAATATCACACAAGTCATTCTGAAAACACGAAACAAAATGTCTGAACTCCAAACACAACGTGTTGCCGTAACAGCTGTAGGTTTACTCTGTGTGTAGTTTATCCGCCTTATTTAGCAAAGTGAAGCTATTTTCTTTAAATATGCCAGACTTCCGAGTTTATTAGGCGAGGCAGGTTTATTTATATAGCACATTTCATACACAATGGTAATTAAAAGTGCTTTACATAAACAGGAACAAAAGAGACAAGTATAAGTAATTAAAAGCAAAGAATAAAAATGATTAAAACGGATTAAAATGTGTTACAGTTTTTTCTGAATGCTTAAACCCTAACCGAGATTCTTATAGCATAATTTATAAAACGACTAATTCTTATAGCAAAACCACTCACTGAGTTTGTGAAATTAAAAGCACAAACACTGCTTTGCACTAAGTTTGCAATTTTGTAACACACACTTTTGAAAATTGTAGGTAAAATCCACTGCACAGCACTCTTTTTGCAGAACTGTAAACACAACTCACTGCTTTACACTGAATTTCCAAATGATCAACACACTCCTAGCAAAACTATACACATGTCTGGCTATTATTTACACTATTTTGCCAACTGTCTGGCACACTGTCACATGTGAAAACTGATTTAGATCATTAGTTCACTTTGCAATCAGATACTTTCCCCGGTGCTTTGGACTAGAGGACATTGCATGTGATGTAGATGAAATTTTGTGGCCGGACCCAGAGAGACGACACGATGTAATCTGATTTTGTTTTTCTCAGTAAAATTACTATATTGTGTTTTGATTTGGAAAAACTCTTGTGTTTGTTTTGATGTGTGTTAATAAACACCAGTACTTGAGGTTTGCATCCCTGTATGTTTACAGAACTATGAGAAAAGGTATGACCTTACAGTTTTTCCCAATTGTTTACACACATTTACTTGTACTTCAGACACAATGACAACAACATGTCACTGATGCACCAACCCCCTGAACCAATTCTGCTAAACTACGAGCACAATTCCTGCTTTACACTCAAATTGCAGACTCAAAACACACTTTTTTCTAAACACTACACACAATTCTCTGCATTTGGCATAATGTTCATGCAGAAAATCTCTTGTTTTCACAAAGAACACACTGTCATTCACAATTGTAAAGTCAGTTGTCCTACTTTGCATACTAACTCATCACATAGGTAAACAACTCTCACACATAATTGCAATTTAGAAATCAGAGCTCATCTCATATTCTCCATTTCTCAATCCTATTGAGGAATTTTTTTCTGGGGATGGAAAGTTTATGACCGAAATCCACACTTTTTAAAATTTATTTATTTATGTATTTTTCACTGTAACTGTATTCTGTAAATACTTCTGTTGATGGCATATGTAGACCACATTATGTGCAACTTTGTGCTGGTTGAGATGAACACTGTGTACACTGTTTTTGTGGGAAAAATACAGTAAAATATATTTGGTACCGTGTATTTGTGTTCTGTATAAAAATAATATTCTGAAAGTTTTTACACACATTTTCTGAAAGCACGTCTCATATTGTCAGAACTCTACACACAAATCACAAAACACACACAGATTGGGCAAAACCCTTAAATTTTTCTGCAAAATGAAACTTTATATTCAAAACAATGTACTTTCTTCTCAAAATGGTATTTTGTTTTCAAATGACACACACAAGCCATCACATGAATAGACATTTATAAGAACCATTTGAACACTAATGTGCTTAATGTAAAACACTATGACCACTTCTTTTCCATTTATCATAATGACTTACTGTGAGCCTTTTTTTGTTCAGTGTTACAATTACTGCAGACAGTACACAGGCCTACAGAAGTGCAGTGTTTATTCCAACCAACACAAAGTTGCACATAACGTGGTCTACATATGCCATCAACAGAAGTATTTACAGAATAGTTACAGTAAAAATAAGTAAATGACTTTTAAAAAAAGTGTGGATTTCGGTCATAAACTTTCCATCCCCAGGCAGAAAAAAATTCCTCAATAGGATTGAGAAATGGAGAATATGAGATGAGCTCTGATTTCTAAATTGCGTTTATATGTGACGGGTGTTTACCTGTGTGATGAGTTAGTATGTAAAGTAGGACAACTGACTTTACAATTGTGAATGGCAGTGTGTTTCTTGTGAAAACAAGAGATTTTCTGCATGAAAATTGTGCCAAATGCAGAGAATTGTGTGTAGTGTTTAGAAAAAAGTGTGTTTTAAATCTGCAATTTGAGTGGAAAGCAGGAATTGTGCTTGTAGTTTAGCAGAATTGGTTCAGGGGGTTGGTGCATCAGTGACATGTTGTAGCCATTGTGTCTGAAGTACAAGTAATTGTGTGTAAACAATTAAGAAAAACTGTAAGCCAGCTTTATTCGCTTTTGCAAGAGAACTAAAATGTTTTGCAGATTTGGTGAAGGGTTTTCTTAATGGTGTTTAGAGTTTTGCAAAAATAGCCAATAGTTACAAAAAATGTGCTTAAGCTTTCAAAAAAAACTAATCAGCCATGTTTGTTGTTATTTATCATCGCTAGAAGGGATACGCTGAATGAAAGTATTGTACATTTATTTTATGATTGTATTCATACAAGACTATTCTGGTGTGGTTTGACTTTTCATGTGAAACAAAGTACCAATTTATAAATGTAAGGATAATAATAAGGATTTTTTTTTTAATGAGGACTGTGATTTTACTATTTGGTATATTGAGGATTTACTCATTATTTAAGGAAAGTCTTTTATTCTTAAGTGCAAATGGGCAGTAAAAATAAAGTTTTACTAATTTTAAGATAGAAATGGTGCAACGCGGTGGCGCAGTGGGTAGCACGTGCGCCTCACAGCAAGAAGTTCGCTGGTTCGAGCCTCGGCTGGATCAGTTGGCATTTCTGTGTGGAGTTTGCATGTTCTCCCCGTGTTGGTGTGGGTTTTCTCCGGGTGCTCTGGTTTCCCCCACAAGCCTAAAGACATGTCGTACAGATAAATTAGGTATGCTAAAATTGACCATAGTGTATGAGTGTGTGTGTGAATGAGTGTGTATGGATGTTTCCCAGTGATGGGTTGCGGCTGGAAGGGCATCCCCTGCGTAAAACATATGCTGGATATGTTAGCGGTTCATGCCGCTGTGGCAATCCCTGATTAATAAAGGGACTAAGCCAACAAGAAAATGAATGAATGAAAATAGAAATGGCTCACTACCTTTGTAAGAAATAATAAAGAGAAAAAAAACGACATTATTTTGAAGCCTTAAACTTATTTTTTAAGTAAATTGTTACAATTTGGATGCTAAATGTAACTCTGAAAACTAGACTGACACACTTTCAATTTACTAGAACTTCTATGTTCAGCTGCTTTGACTCAATCTACACTGTAAAAGCGCTATAGAAATAAAGATGAATTGAATTAAATACATTTGAATGCATTTGTCCTGTGATAGCCCATCACTTTTTTAAATTGTATTTATTTTATTATCATCATATTATGATTTTATTGACTTGCTGGTATGTTCCAAGTTATGAAATGAATTCTTATTATCTTTTCTCTATGTTAAGCTGCTTTGACACAATCTACATTGTAAAAAGCTCTATAGCATATGTCTCAAACTCAAATCCTGGAGGGCCGCAGCTCTGCACAGTTTTGCTCTAACCCTAATCAAACACACCTGATCCAACTAATCAAGGTGTTCAAGACTACTAGAAATGATCCGCTTCGTGACGTATGCAATACTGTTTTTGGCTCCAAGGCAAGCCGCTACTCATTTGAACTGAGAAAATATGATATGTCCTATCACGCATTAAAGTGAATTTTATATAAAATTATGGTGTACATGACAGTCTCTGGACTTGCTGCATCACAGACACCAATATTTTAACAATTTATTAAAAAAATTATCACTTTCTGAACAACTGATATTAGGCATGGATATATATATATATATATATATATATATATATATATATATATATATATATATTGTGATCGTGATTTTCAAAAGTATTGCATCGCTTTATAAACGTTTGTTATTCCCATTTGTTGAGTCTCCCCATACAGTGTGATATAACGCTTGGACCCGGAAGCCGCTTCATGTGACGTCACACTTACCAAGCGGATTAAGCAGATGTGGGTTGGGGTAAAGTCTTGATCGGATACAGCTGTGGATACTCACATCAACATAGCATTTATTTTGTGATCCTGTATAACAATAATTAATATTTTTACAGTACTGTGACAATTGGGTTAAGGGTTGGGCTGGGGGTAGATGTTAATAAAATACAATAAATGGGAAATTTTATAAATAATTAAAACAATTCTCGTTAACTTGCAGCCGCAACTGTATCTGATCTCGCAACAACCGTGGGTTGGAGCTAAACTGTGCAAAGCTGTGGCCCTCCAGGAATTGAGTTTGAGACCATTGCTCTATAAAATTAAGATGAATCGAACTCCTTGTTTTTTTTGTTATTGCACTTGTATGTTTATTGTTATACAAATTTGTAGCAAAAACAGTAACAAAAATTATGATATATTAATGTGTGCATGCCCAGTAGCTGCAAATATATTCCTTTTACCGTTTATTATGACAAATAGGCGTTTGCTTTATCAAACAGCACCATTAGAAATGGCACAATGATCTTACATTTAAAAAAAAGTTGATCTAGTTTGTGAATCTTTATCTTTATTGTAGGAACGGGGCATTTACACAAAATCTGCAGACCATCTCGGAAAGGAACATTACCACAGAAAATCTGAACTCACTCAGTCTCACAATTGTGGAGGTAAGTGAGTAAGGACAAACAGTTCAGATCTACAGTCTAAAGTCTACATTAGAAAATATTACTGTATTGAAATGTATACTACTGTTTTTGAAACATACTAAAGTACTTAGTTGCTATGGTAACACAACAACTATAGTAATTACTTTGTTATGAGGATTCTATAGTTGCTATGGTAACACAACAACTAAAGTAATTAATTTGTTATGGTGATTCTATAGTTGCTATGGTAACACAACAACTATAGTAAATGATCTGTTGTGGTGATTTTATAGTTGCTATGGTAACAACAACTATAGTGATTAATCTGTTGTGGTGATTCTATTGTTGCTATGGTAACACCAACTACAGTGATTATTCTGTTGTGGTGATTCTATAGTTGCTATGGTAACACAACAACTTTAGTAATTAATTTGTTGCGGTGATCCTATTGTTGCAATAGTAACATAACAATTGTAGTAATTAATCTGTTGTGGTGATTCTACAGTTGCTATGGTAACAACAACTAAAGTAATTAATTTGTTGTGGTAATTATGTAGTTGCTATGGTAACACAACAGCTATAGTAATTAATCTGTTGCGGTGATTTTATTGTTGCTATGGTAACACAACAACTATATTGATTTATCTGTTGTGGTGGTTCTATGTTTGCTATGGTAACACACCAACCAAAGTAATGAATCTGTTGTGGTAATTCTATTGTTGCTGTGGTAACACAACAACTATAGTAATTAATCTGTTGTGGTGATTCTATAGTTGCTATGGTAACACAACAACTATAGTAAATAGTCTGTTGTGGTGATTTTATAGTCGCTATAGTAACACAACAACTAAAGTAATTCATCTTTTGTGGTGATTCTATTATTGCTATGGTAACACAAAAACTATTGTAATTAATCTGTTGTGGTGATTTTATAGTTTCTATGGTAACACAACAACTATAATAATTAATCTGTTGCGGTGGTTCTATGGTTGCTATGGTAACACACCAACTAAAGTAATGAATCTGTTGGGGTAATTCTATTGTTGTTATGGTAACACAACAACTATAGTAATTAATTTGTTGCAGTGATTCTATAGTTGCTATGGTAACACAACAACTATTGTAATTAATCTGTTGTGGTGATTCTACAGTTGCTATAGTAACACAACAACTAAAGTAATCTGTTGTGGTGATTCTACAGTTGCTATGGTAGCACAACAACTATAGTAATTAATCTGTTGTGGTGATTCAATTGTTGCTAGGGTAACACAACAACTATAGTAATTTAAACAAATGACCCAATACTGAGGTTTTTAACAGGGTATATTATACTGCAATACTCCACAGTTTACCATAGTAAAAAATAAAGTATACTGCAGTATTTATTACCGTTCACTATAGTTAATACTATGCTGAAGCATTCATTATCAAAGGGTGGTAAATACTATAATATATACTGTATAATACACTCACTTAAAAATTACTATAGTATTTATTCCGATGGGAGTACATATTGAAAAAGTAATAAATTATATTTGTATTTAATGAAATGATATGAGGTCAGTGTGAACATTGATATCTTTACTGGATTGGATTGTTGGTAATGTCTGTTCAGGTGTATGTATATGTGTGCTGATGCATTGTGGGTAATGTAGTTTTCCTCAATTTCTTTTCTCTAGTCTGGATCGCACATTTTCATCGGCTCTTCGTGTCTCTGATCGGAGCTGACTGGATCTTCCTCATGATCCTGGGCTTCATTTTGGGCTCCATCAGCTTCCTTATGGACATCTTTGTCGACCTCTTCACAGACGGTGAGTGTCTGTGGGTTTATGTGAAAATGCTTACAATATTGAGTTCAAAATTTGCTAAAACTTTGTTAAAATGTTCTTGATGTTAATAATAGTTTTATATATATGATGTTTTTAATACAAATATATTATATCTGTGTGTCCAGCCCACAGGTGGATCTACTACAGTGTGGCGGACCATCATGTTGTGGTGCAGTATCTGGTGTGGATCTTGTATTCAATGATCCTCATGTGTTTCGCTGCAGGATTCGCAAATATAGTGTCACCTCAGGCCGTAGGTGAGACACACACACATACTGTATATACACACACATATAAACAAACACACACATATACACACGCACGCATACACACAAACACACATATATACATATACAGCTACACACATATGCACATCATTCATGAGCGCTTTAGATCATCAGGTGACTTACTCTGAAATCTTCCTATGTGTGTGTATGCATGTGTGTCTGTGTCTTTCTGTATATGTGTGTTTGTATATGTGTCTGTTTGTTTGGGTATGTGTGTATATGTGTGTGTCCATATATTTGTGTGTGAGTGTGTGTGTGTACGTGTTTTTGTGACATATCAGGACACAAATCTGTATAATGACATGGGTATGACACAGGTATTACAAAAAGCAGGTGAAATATGAGGACATTGGTGACGTCCTCACTTCTCAAAAAGCTTCTAAATCACACAGGATGAGTTTGTTCAGGGAGTAAAGCTGTACACTGTCTCCTGTGATGGTTGGGTTTAGGGGTAGGGTGGGGTAAGGGCAATATAATATACGCTTTGATCTGTATAAAATGAATGGAAGCCTATGTAATGTACCCACTTTTCACAAAAACAAACAAGTGTGTGTGTGTGTGTGTGTGTGTGTGTGTGTGTGTGTGTGTGTGTGTGTGTGTGTGTGTGTGTGTGTGTGTGTGTGTGTGTGTGTGTGTGTGTGTGTGTGTGTGTGTGTGTGTGTGTGTGTGTGTGTGTGTGTGTGTCAGGCTCTGGTATTCCTGAGATGAAGACAGTTCTGCGTGGAGTGGTGTTGCAGGAGTATCTCACCTTCAGGACATTAGTGTCTAAAGTCATCAGCCTCACCTGTGTGCTGGGCAGCGAGTTACCTGTGGGCAAAGAGGTGAACACACACACACACACACACTCACAGACATATACAGACATACACATGCACACATTTAGACACACGCATTTTCCGACACATGCACACAATCACACGCACATATACATACACACATGTGCACAAACAAACTCTCACATACACACTCTCTTACATGCAAACACTAGCTCACACACATGCAAAAGCACGCAATTTCCAATTGTCTGGATTCAGCCTTTATGATGCAAGCTGAGATTGCATCACTCAGCAATGCAATGTCAGACACAATGCACTCAAATGGAGCGAGTGACGTCACTGTGAGGGGTGGGATTAAGGGAGTCCATTAAAAAGCATTGGATGCAGCTCAGATTGCACTGCACCAGGTCTGCATCCAGACCCCTCTCGCAATTTCACACTCAACATGGACATGCATGTGTGCACATAAAAAAATGCACACACACACACTCATACATGCACGCACACACATACACAAATGCATATTCACACACCTTATAAATACACAAATGCATACTCACACACACGCACACACATACACATATGCATATTCACACACCTCATAATACACAAATGCATACTCACACACACACACACGCACACACATACACAAATGCATATTCACACACCTTATAATACACAAATGCATACTCACACACACACACACACACACACACAAATGCATACTCACACACACATGCACACACACACAAATGCATACTCACACACACGCACACACATACACAAATGCATATTCACACATCTTATAAATACACAAATGCATACTCGCACACACATGCACACACACACAAATGCATACTCACACACACGCACACACACACACAAATGCATATTCACACACCTTATAAATACACAAATGCATACTCACACACACATGCACACACACACAAATGCATATTCACACACCTTATAAATACACAAATGCATACTCACACACACTCACACACACACACAAATGCACACTCACACACACGCACACACATACACAAATGCATACTCACACATCTTATAAATACACAAATGCATACTCACACACACGCACACACATACACATTGACACACCTTATAATACACAAATGCATACTCACACACATGCACACACACACACAAATGCATACTCACACATGCACACACATACACAAATGCATACTCACACATCTTATAAATACACAAATGCATACTCACACACACGCACACACATACACATTGACACACCTTATAATACACAAATGCATACTCACACACATGCACACACACACACAAATGCATACTCACACATGCACACACATACACAAATGCATATTCACACACCTTATAATACACAAATGCATACTCACACACACACACACGCACACACATACACAAATGCATATTCACACACCTTATAATACACAAATGCATACTCACACACACACACACACACAAATGCATACTCACACACACATGCACACACACACAAATGCATACTCACACACACGCACACACATACACAAATGCATATTCACACATCTTATAAATACACAAATGCATACTCACACACACATGCACACACACACAAATGCATACTCACACACACGCACACACACACACACAAATGCATATTCACACACCTTATAAATACACAAATGCATACTCACACACACATGCACACACATACACAAATGCATATTCACACACCTTATAAATACACAAATGCATACTCACACACACTCACACACACACACAAATGCACACTCACACACACGCACACACATACACAAATGCATACTCACACATCTTATAAATACACAAATGCATACTCACACACACGCACACACATACACATTGACACACCTTATAATACACAAATGCATACTCACACACATGCACACACACACACAAATGCATACTCACACATGCACACACATACACAAATGCATATTCACACACCTTATAAATACACAAATGCATACTCACACACACGCACACACATACACAAGTGCATATTCACACACCTTATAAATACACAAATGCATACTCACACACATGCACACACACACACAAATGCATACTCACACATGCACACACATACACAAATGCATATTCACACATCTTATAAATACACAAATGCATACTCACACACACGCACACACATACACAAGTGCATATTCACACACCTAATAATACACAAATGCATACTCACACACACGCACACACACACACAAATGCATATTCACACACCTTATAATACACAAATGCATACTCACACACATGCACACACACACACAAATGCATACTCACACATGCACACACATACACAAATGCATATTCACACATCTTATAAATACACAAATGCATACTCACACACACGCACACACATACACAAGTGCATATTCACACACCTAATAATACACAAATGCATACTCACACACACGCACACACACACACAAATGCATACTTATCTGTGTGTTTTGTGTGTTTAGGGTCCGTTTGTGCACATTGGCAGTTTGTGTGCATCTCTCCTCTGCAAATTCATGGCTCTCTTCAGCAACATTTATAAGGTAATTTTTATTTTTTATTTTATTTATTTATTTATTTATGTTTATTTATTTATTTGTTTGTGTATTTGTTTGTTTATTTATTAATTTTTTTGTTTATTTATTTATTTGTTTGTTTGTTTATTTGTGTATTTATTTATTTGTTTATTTATTTAATTGTTTATTTATTTGATTGTTTATTTGTTTTTATTTGTTTATTTGTTTATTTATTTATTTGTTTGTTTTTGTTTATTTATTTATTTGTTTGTTTATTTGTGTATTTATTTATTTGTTTATTTATTTATTTGTTTGTTTATTTGTTTATTTATTTGTTTGTTTGTTTTTATTTGTTTATTTATTTATTTGTTTATTTATCATTTATTTATTTGCTTATTTATTTATTTGCTTATTTATTTATTTGTTTATTTATTTATTTATTTATTTATTTATTTGTTTATTTATTTGCTTATTTATTTATTTGTTTATTTATTTATTTATTTGTTTGTTTGTTTGTTTGTTTATTTATTTATTTATTTAATACGTTCAGGCCAGTTGCTTTATCAAACAGTCACTAATCTTCTACTCTTTGGTCTCAATTTAAAGAAGACAGAAGACAGATTGTAGAAAATGAAGTAAACATTTTAAAAAGTAAAATTTAACTAAAGTTATCTGCCTTTAAGTTTGTGAAAATAATAAAACAATAAATCTATATTTTAATATATTACATCAAATGTGTATTTTACATACATTTAAGCCTAAAATTGAGATTCATATTTCTTAAGCTTAGTCACTTTATTCATCAGGGGTCGCCACAGTGGAATGAACCGCCAACTATTCCAGCATATGTTTTACATGGCAAACGCCCTTCCAGCTGCAACCCAGTACTGGGAAACACCCATACACACTCATTTACACACACACACACTCATACACTACATCCAATTTAGTTCATCAGTTCCCCTATAGTGCATGTGTTTGGACTGTGGGGGAAACCGGAGCACCCGGAGGAAACCCACACCAATACGGGGAGAACATGCAAACTCCACACAGAAATGCCAACTGACCCAGCCGGGTGTCGAACCAGCGACCTTCTTGCTGTGAGACGACAGTGCTAACCACTGAGCCACCGTGTCGCCTCTGTAAAATAAATTATATTCCAAATTTGAAGTCGATATCTTTTGGTAAGATTTTGTTTTGGCCGCAGTACCAGACATGACCAACAGATGGCCATCCGGTTTTCATTGATGACTATATAAGGACGCTTCCTATTTCTGTGTGTGTTTTGAGGGATTGAACAATATTTTATCATAGCTTTGACAGTATTTGTAAATTAAACAACATTTTAAAGTAGTATGGGGAGTTTGGTGGTGCTTGATTTGAAGAAAATCTCTAAAAAAACTATTTAAAAATTGTACTCGTGGATTGCTGTGGCAAAGTATGATTATGAGTGTTTGATGAGTATCATTGTGTGTGTGTGTTGAACAGAACGAGGCCAGAAATAAGGAGTTGCTGACAGTCGGATGTGCCGTTGGGATCGGCTGCTGCTTCGCATCTCCTATTGGAGGTCAGAAAGCTGGGTTTATTTTATTTTATGCTATTTTGTTTATTTATTTTTTATTTATTTATTTATTTATTTTAAATTTATTTATTTTTTTATTTGTTTAATGCATTTAATTATAATTTATCATTATTTATTTTAATTGTTTTGTTAATTAGTGGTATTTTATTTTAATAATTTTTACTTTATTTATTTTATAATCGCTTTTGTAGCTTACAATATTTTTTTATTTTATTTTATTTTTATTTATTCATTTTTATTAAAAATGTTTATTTTATTATTTTTGTTTAGTTCATTTTATTTGTACTGTAATTGTTTTATTTCATTTTGTTTGTTATGTTATTTTGTTTCATTAATTTGTATTTTATTTTATTTTATTTTATTCATTATATGTTTTATTAATTATACAATTTTATTTATTTTTATTTAATATTTTATTTATTTATTTTATTTTTATTATAATTGTTTTATTTCATTTTGTTAATTTTGTTATTTTACTTCATTAATTTTTGTTTTATTTATTTTATTTTTATTTTATTATATTTTATTCATTTTTTGAATGTTTTATTAATTATACTATTTTATTTATTTTAATTTTGTTATTTCTTTATTTTATTATATTATATTATATTTTATTTTTTTATTTTTTTATCATTTTTATTTATTTATTTATTTATTTGTTTTATTATTATTGTATTGTATTTATTTAATTTTAGTTTGACCTGCTAATACCCACAGATGTTTTGAATATTTGATTTTCTACAGTAATTATATTTTATGTGTGTTTGTGTGCATGTCCATGTGTGTGTGTGTGTGTGTGTGTGTGTGTGTGTGTGTGTGTGTGTGTGTGTGTGTGTGTGTGTGTGTACGTGTTTTTGTGACATATCAGGACACAAATCTGTATAACGATATAGGTATGACACGGGTATTACAAAAAGCAGGTGAAATATGAGGACATTGGTGACGTCCTCACTTCTCAAAAAGCTTCTAAATCACACAGGATGAGTTTATTCAGGGAGTAAAGCTGTACACTGTCTCCTGTGATGGTTGGGTTTAGGGGTAAGGTGGGGTGAGGGCAATATAATATACGCTTTGATCTGTATAAAATGAATGGAAGCCTATGTAATGTACCCACTTTTCACAAAAACAAACATGTGTGTGTGTGTGTGTGTGTGTGTGTGTGTGTGTGTGTGTGTGTGTGTGTTTCAGGTGCACTGTTCAGTATAGAAGTCACGGCTATGTATTATCTGCCTCGTAACTACTGGCGTGCGTTTCTGTCTGCTACGTTTGGTGCTTTAATCTTCAGACTCCTGCCAGTGTGGCACAGAGAGGAAGGTGCGTCTTTAACACACACTTTTACAACTACCTTTATGCATCGAATTGCATTTTGTGTGTTTTGTATTTAATGCACAATTGAGTTGTTGTCGTTCTCTAGAGACGCTCATGGCTCTTTATGCAACAAAATACAGGCTGGATTTTCCTTTTGACCTGCAGGAGCTCCCAGTGTTCGCTGCCATGGGGTCAGTGCTATTTCATACACTGTTTTAGTGCTTATTGTTCATTTTTGCATTCTTTTTTATTTTTATATTAACTGTAATCAACATTATCTTTTTATTCTTGGTTAAATTGAATGTTTTTTTTGTGTTTTGTCATTACTATTTTAGTTCTTCATATTTATTAACACACGATTGTCTTGTCTCCGCAGGATCGTGTGTGGCCTCGGCGGCGCCTTCTTCGTGTTTCTGTATGGAAAGATCACACTGTTTGTGAAGAAACAGAAAGCCTCGAACAGCTTATTAATGAGAAAGTGAGTGTTTCGTAAACAGATTTAATGCTACAAAACAGCAGATCAGGTTTGTCTGAAGCAGAAAGTAGTCATTAAAATTATAAACATGCTAGCAATGTGCTAATACATTAGCAATTTATAATAGCAAATTATTAAAACATATAGACTTCTTAGCAATGCATGAAAACATGTTAAACGTGATAGCAGCATGCTAAAACGTTAGCATTGTGCTAGCTAGATGCTTGGTAGTAATTGTCAGCAGGTTGCTATAACATGAACTAAAATATTAGCAATTTGTAATAGCAAATTATTAAAACACATAGACTTCTTAGCAATGCATGAAAACATGTTAAACGTGATAGCAGCATGCTAAAACGTTAGCATTGTGCTAGCTAGATGCTTGGTAGTAATTGTCAGCAGGTTGCTATAACATGAACTAAAATATTAGCAATTTGTAATAGCTAATTATTAAAACAGACTTCTTAGCAATGCATGAAAACATGCTAAACGTGATCGCTGCATGTTAACACATTAGCATTGTGCTATCTAGATGCTTGCTAGTCAACGATAAGTTCAAATGTTAGCAGGTTGCTAAAGCATGAACTAAAATATTAGCAGTTTGTAATAGCTAATTATTAAAACATATAGACTTCTTAGCAATGCATGAAAACATGTTAAACGTGATAGCAGCATGTTAACACATTAGCATTGTGCTAGCTAGATGCTTGATAGTTAACAGTATGTTTATTTGTTTCAGGCTGCTATAACAATCTCAAGTATTAGCGGTTTGTAATAGCAAATTATTAAAACAGACTTCTTAGCAATGCATTAAAACATGCTAAACGTGATAGCAGCATGTTAACACATTACCATTGTGCTAGCTAGATGCTTGCTAGTTATCAGTAGGTTCAATTGTTAGCAGGTTGCTTAAACATGAACAAAATATTAGCAGTTTGTAATAGTAAATTATTAAAATATATAGACTTTTTAGCAATGCATGAAAACATGCTAAACGTGATAGCAGCATGTTAACACATTAGCATTGTGCTCGCTAGATGCTTGCTAGTAATTGTCAACAGGTTGCTATAACATGTACTAAAATATTAGCAAGTTGTAATAGCAAATTATTAAAATATATACTCTCTTAGTAACACACAAAAACATGCTAACGTGATAGCAGCATGTTAACACATTAGCATTGTGCTAGCTAGATGCTTGATAGTTAACAGTATGTTTATTTGTTTCAGGCTGCTATAACAATCTCAAGTATTAGCGGTTTGTAATAGCAAATTATTAAAACAGACTTCTTAGCAATGCATTAAAACATGCTAAACGTGATAGCAGCATGTTAACACATTACCATTGTGCTAGCTAGATGCTTGCTAGTTATCAGTAGGTTCAATTGTTAGCAGGTTGCTTAAACATGAACAAAATATTAGCAGTTTGTAATAGTAAATTATTAAAATATATAGACTTTTTAGCAATGCATGAAAACATGCTAAACGTGATAGCAGCATGTTAACACATTAGCATTGTGCTCGCTAGATGCTTGCTAGTAATTGTCAACAGGTTGCTATAACATGTACTAAAATATTAGCAAGTTGTAATAGCAAATTATTAAAATATATACTCTCTTAGTAACACACAAAAACATGCTAACGTGATAGCAGCATGTTACCACATTAGCATTGTGCTAGCTAGATGCTTGATAGTTAACAGTATGTTTATTTGTTTCAGGCTGCTATAACAATCTCAAGTATTAGCGGTTTGTAATAGCAAATTATTAAAACAGACTTCTTAGCAATGCATTAAAACATGCTAAACGTGATAGCAGCATGTTAACACATTACCATTGTGCTAGCTAGATGCTTGCTAGTTATCAGTAGGTTCAATTGTTAGCAGGTTGCTTAAACATGAACAAAATATTAGCAGTTTGTAATAACGGCATCCGAAATGCCGTCTTTCGGATGAGACGTTAAACCGAGGTCCTGACTCTCTGTGGTCATTAAAAAATCCCAGGATGTCTTTCGAAAAAGAGTAGGGGTTTAACCCCGGCATCCTGGCCAAATTTGCCCACTGGCCTCTGTCCATCATGGCCTCCGAACCCTCCCCATATCATAATTGGCTTCATCACTCTGTCTCCTCTCCACCAATCAGCTGGTGTGTGGTGTGCGGTCTGGCGCAAAATGGCTGCCGTCGCGTCATCCAGGTGGATGCTGCACACTGGTGGTGGATGAGGAGATTCCCCCCAATATGTAAAGCGCTTTGAGTGTCTAGAAAAGCGCTATATAAATGTAAGGAATTATTATTATTATTATTATAGTAAATTATTAAAATATATAGACTTTTTAGCAATGCATGAAAACATGCTAAACGTGATAGCAGCATGTTAACACATTAGCATTGTGCTCGCTAGATGCTTGCTAGTAATTGTCAACAGGTTGCTATAACATGTACTAAAATATTAGCAAGTTGTAATAGCAAATTATTAAAATATATACTCTCTTAGTAACACACAAAAACATGCTAACGTGATAGCAGCATGTTACCACATTAGCATTGTGCTAGCTAGATGCTTGTTAGTAATTGTTAGCACGTTGCTATAACTTGAACTAAACTATTAGCAATTTGTAATAGCTAATTATTAAAACATATAGACTTCTTAGCAATGCATGAAAACATGCTAAATGTGATCGCTGCATGTAAATACATTAGCATTGTGCTAGCTAGATGCTTGCTAGTTAACGATAAGTTCAAATGTTAGCAGGTTGCTAAAACATGAACTAAAATATTAGCAGTTTGTAATAGCAAATTATTAAAACATATAGACTTCTCAGCAACACATGAAAACATGGTAATGTCATAGCAGCATGTTAACACATTAGCATTGTGTTAGCTAGATGCTTGCTAGTTAACAGTATGTTTATTTGTTTCAGGCTGCTATAACAATCTCAAATATTAGCGGTTTGTAATAGCAAGTTATTAAAACAGACTTCTTAGCAATGCATGAAAACATGCTAAATGTGATTGCAGCATGTTAACACATTAGCATTGTGCTAGCTAGATGCTTGCTATTTAGCAGTCAGTTCAATTGTTAGCAGGTTGCTAAAACATGAACTAAAATATTAGCAGTTTGTAATAGCAAATTATTAAAACATATAGACTTCTTAGCAATGCATTAAAACATGCTAATCATGATAGCAGCATGTTAACACATTAGCATTGTGCTAGCTAGATGCTTGCTAGTTAGCAGTATGTTCAATTGTTAGCAGGTTGCTAAAACATGGACTAAAATATTAGCAGTTTGTAAAAGCAAATTATTAAAACATATAGACTTCTTAGCAATGCATTAAAACATGCTAAACATGATAGCAGCATGTTACCACATTAGCATTGTGCTAGCTAGATGCTTGCTAGTTAGCAGTAGGTTCAAATGTTTGCAGGTTGCTATAACATGAACTAAAACATTAGCAATTTGTAATAGCTAATTATTAAAACATATAGACTTCTCAGCAACACACGAAAACATGGTAATGTCATAGCAGCATGTTTACAAATTAGCATTGTGTTAGCTAGATGCTTGCTAGTTAACAGTATGTTTATTTGTTTCAGGTTGCTATAACAATCTCAAATATTAGCGGTTTGTAATAGCAAGTTATTAAAACAGACTTCTTAGCAATGCATGAAAACATGCTAAACGTGATAGCAGCGTGCTAACACATTAGCATTGTGTTAGCTAAATGCTTGCTAGTAATTGTCAGCAGGTTGCTATAACAAATACAAATACAGTTTTAGTCATGTATAAAAACATGTTAGCAACACCTAACTACAAGAAAACATAACCTTATCATATAATTTAGCTAAACAGCACATTAGCACCCCTGCTAAAATGAAATAGCAGCCTGTCAGAACATAACTTTGCTAGCCACAGACGGGTAAAAACCAACGCAATCTCACGGCAATTCGTAACTTTTTGATTTAGTGGCTAATTCGTATGAATTTGTACGATCTAATTTGCACAAATTAGTACGATTTGCTCATCACCCAATGACGGTTGGGGTTAGGGGTGGGGTTAGGTGCCACGCCTCCTTTTTAAAATCGTACATTTTCGTACGACTGAACTCGAATTTACAAATTCGTATGAATTAGCCACTAAACTGACCAAACGTAAAATACTTACGTTTCCTCGTTAGATCAGGCTGGTAAAAACACGATAGTGAAATGCTAACTTATAATATTTATTTAATATCGTAATTTGCAATGAAGAAAATTTGTTAATAACAGCTTGATCGACATGTTATTGACAAACACATCTTGTTTAAAACATGTTAGCAACATGCTAAAATGATGTTAGCATTGTGTTCCACTTTGCTAAAATGTGCAAGCAATGTTTTAAAACATAATAACAACAACGTTACGTAAAAATGTAACAGTGTGACCGTGTCGTAGCTAGCGATGTAAACGTGTGTGTTTGTGTAAGTGATTATGTGTGTTTGGTGTGTTCAGCTGCTTCTTATATTCTGCTTTGACGTCTGTGCTGATTTCAACACTCACTTTCCCTCCGGGCTTCGGTCAGTTCATGGCTGGAAAGGTAAAAACACACACACACACACACACACACACAAATACAAACAAATACACACACCCATACACACACACAAACACACAATAATCAGTATATCTGAATACCTAAATAAAACAAACAAACACACACACACACATACACACATACAAACAAATACACACACCCATTCACACACACAAACACACAATAATCAGTATATCTGAATACCTAAATAAAACAAACACACACACACACACACATACAAACAAATACACACACCCATTCACACACACAAACACACAATAATCAGTATATCTGAATACCTAAATAAAACAAACACACACACACACACACACATACAAACAAATACACACACCCATTCACACACACAAACACACAATAATCAGTATATCTGAATACCTAAATAAAACAAACACACACACACACACACACATACAAACAAATACACACACCCATTCACACATACAAACACACAATAATCAGTATATCTGAATACCTAAATAAAACAAACAAACACACACACACACACACACACACACACATACAAACAAATACACACACCCATTCACACACACAAACACACAATAATCAGTATATCTGAATACCTAAATAAAACAAACAAACACACACACACACACACACACACACACACACACACACACACACATACAAACAAATACACACACCCATACACACACACAAACACACAATAATCAGTATATCTGAATACCTAAATAAAACAAACAAACACACACACATACAAACAAATACACACACCCATTCACACACACAAACACACAATAATCAGTATATCTGAATACCTAAATAAAACAAACAAACACACACACACACATACACACACCCATACACACACACAAACACACAATAATCAGTATATCTGAATACCTAAATAAAACAAACAAACACACACACACACATACAAACAAATACACACACCCATTCACACACACAAACACACAATATTCAGTATATCTGAATACCTAAATAAAACAAACAAACACACACACACACACACACACACACACACATACAAACAAATACACACACCCATTCACACACACAAACACACAATAATCAGTATATCTGAATACCTAAATAAAACAAACAAACACACACACACACATACACACACCCATACACACACACAAACACACAATAATCAGTATATCTGAATACCTAAATAAAACAAACAAACACACACACACACACACACACATACAAACAAATACACACACCCATTCACACACAAACACACAATAATCAGTATATCTGAATACCTTGATAAAATAAACAAATACACACACACACACACACATTTATCCACGCACACAAATAATAAACACAGATTATGCACATTTATGAATTAAGCATGAAAGCTAATGCCTTGGTGAATGAACCGAGGAAACTGTGCTGCTTTTAGACATTTCTGACATCATTTCCTCTCTCCAGCTCACACAGCGGTATTCCCTGATCTCGTTTTTTGACGATCGCATCTGGTCCAATCACAGCATCGTGAACGACTTCGATGATAATGATCATTTAGCAGCGTGGAAACATCCGTACGCAAACGTCTTCGTCGTCCTCTCCGTCTTTGTCATCATGAAGGTACAAAAACACACACACTTTTTGCTTTACTTTCATCTTTTAACCTCTTTACTGTCTCCGCCCCTATTATGTTACTTATATAACTTTTTATAAGATGTAAAAGGCATCTCTGATGTCTCTAGAGTGAAGTTTGAGCTCAGAATAGCAGACTAATAATGTTTTCTAACTCTCTGAAAGTGACCTTTAGGCTTTGAACCCAATTGTGGTGTTTTGGTGACTGTCGCTTTAAATGCAAATGAGATCGTGCTTTTTTCAGAAGAGGGCGGAGCTACAGATACCGGTGTGTCAGCATCGTAGCAGATTCAACACAGGACTGACGTTCATTGTGTGAAACTGCTAAATAATGTACAAAATAAATATTTATATTAAATATTATTATAATTATAAGTAAAAGCATGCTATATGTGACATTATGGACTCCATTTTAATGATCTAGGCACAAAGTCTAAAGTGCATGTCGCAAACGCATTAAGTGCGTATCTGAATCCACTTCTGCTGTTTTAAGGATGGATAAATCCGCTCTGCGCCCGGCGCATGGTCTAACAGGGTTGTGCTGTTTCTCTTCATGAGTTCTGGGTGTGTTTTGAGCATAACCTGCATTAAACCGATCAGAGTCTCATCTCTCATTCCCTTTAAGAGTCAGTTGTCGCTCCATGGTGCATTTGCTATTTACATCGTGGACTTTATAAGTGTAAAAACTGAAAGATTCACTAGCGAGAAAACAGTTAAACAGAGCATCTGCAGCACAAGGATAAAGAACGAGCCTCCTCCATTCAGCCTCTTTACTTTATTTTTACTCTTTACTCCTTTACTTTGGTGGAGTGAGGAAACGGTGGAAACTCACTCCACTGAACACATCCATTAGCCCACATATTTAATCTCCTTTGTTAAGCTCAAAGATTTGTGTCTAAACTATTTCTAAACTCAGCTCTAATCTCCAGCAAAGGAATAAATGAACACTAATAATGAAGTGTGGTCAAACAACTGAGTTATATCCAAACACACGTCCTGTTCTTATGCTCCATATGGTGATGCAGACGTCTCCAAAACCCCACAGGCGGACAAATCTACACTTGTGTTTATTAAAACAAATATAAATCTGCAGATAATCAATAATACTGATCATAATAATCACATTATACAGATGCAGATTATCATGAATAAACTGAAAAAGGTGGTGAAGAAGGCATGGAGGCAGTGGTGTTTATATTGATGTAGAAAATAATCATTTCTGTATCATTTTAATCCTTTAATTGTTTTCATCTGTAAAGATATTTGTGTGTTGCTCTACATCCTGTGTGTATTCAGCAGTATGTAAGCGTTTAAGGCACACAACTAACGCGCTCTGCTGGACTTTAGAGCAGCTTTCAGCTGGTCAATTGCGCAGTCTATTTCAGTTCCTCAAAATACACCTGCACCTTAACACACCTCCCATATAAACCTGTACCCCCATGAGTCTACAAAGCAGCGCAAATGGATTTACTATTTAAACAAGGTGGCGCAAAGCGGGAAAATTAGGCTTGTGTTGGTCTGAAAATAGCAACAAATCACGCCACACACGTCTTGCGCCTTATTGCGCCGGGTGTATGAGAGGGCCCTATACTGTATGTGTATTTGAGATATTTAGATCTTAAAAATAAAAGTGGGAGAAATAAAATGTTTTCTAAAGCTGCAACTAAAGAAGAAAAAGGTAAATATAGAAAACTTTTTTTCTGCTAAAAAAAATGTGCAAAATAAATGACATAAAAATATTTATATTAAATATTATTACAATTATAAGTTATAATTTTAAAACATGTTATATGTAATGATACAAATTTCCAGCATTAATTCTCTTATATATTTAATTACAAGACTTTCTCCAGAAGAAAAATATACCAGGAAATAATATTTAAAAATATTGGTGGCGTAGCGCAAAATGCGGGGGCCCCCCTGCAGGGATTATTGACGGGGCCCCCTGGTGAAGAGCGGGTGGGAGGGGTTGGATGTTCGAGTGTTTTTTTTTTTTTTTTGGAGTGGACTGATTTGGTGTTGGTACGATCACAAGACCGGCGGGGCGGGGGTGGGGTGGGGGGTGCGTTTGTTAATGTGATAATGTGGGGGCCCCCTGCGGTGCTACGTCACTGACTCTCACCTATGATCATGAGCCGAAAGGACAAGATCTCAGATACAAGCGGCTGAAATGAGTTTCCTCCGCAGTGTGACAGGGCGCACCGTTATAGATAGGGTGAGGAGCTCTGTCACCCGGGAGGAGCTCAGAGTAGAGCCGCTCCTCCACCACATTCAGAGAAGTCAGCTGAGGTGGCTCGGGCATCTGTTTTAGACGCCTCCTGGATGCCTACCTAGGGAGGTGTTCCAGACATGTCCCACCGGGATGAGGCCTCAGGGAAGACACGCTGGAGGGACTATATCTTTCGACTTGCCTGTGAACGATTCGGGGTCACCCCGGAGCTGGAGGAAGTGTCTGGGGGGAGGGAGCGACCCAGACCCGGAAAAGCGGAAGAAAATGTAATGAATGAATAATATAAAAAATATGCCTGCTCTATTAAGTGAAGTTTCATAAACTAATTTCGAGAGGAGCACATGATATGATTGAGCACGACTGGCTGCTCATCTGTAATCAGTAATAGTCCAATCAGAATGATGTAAGCTTACTATAAATGGATCGTTTTCTCCCTACTGCTCTATCTTCGTTTTGGAAGAATCCCCCCTTCCACCCCATCTCCTCCTTTTCCTCCCTTTACTAGGGGGAGCTCTCGAGACCTACCTGATCTCGGATCCCCTGATATGCTTATTGACTGGGCAGGAGCCTGCCGTTCTCTCCCAGGACAGCATGCCAAACCTGCTTAAATGCTAAGCATATCTAAGTGGGAACTCTTGAAACAGCAATTGCTAAATATTTGAAGAATTTCTATTTCACAGGAGGGCGGATAATTTTGTGATATTAAATTATTAATGAATAATAATAAGAATATTATAATGTCAGATTTGTGTCTTGTGTTTTTACTGATATTTGCTGTGGTCTGTTATGCAGTTCTGGATGTCTGCTCTCTCCATTACCCTCCCAATACCATGCGGATCCTTCGTTCCCATTTTCGTCATTGGTATGTGTTTACAGCATGTGTTTATCTAAAATAAAATCCTATCTTTGAGTGTTATAAATGCCTGTTCACACTGAGGGTGATGACTAAAACCATATTACGTCATAAAGTACTGAACAAATAAACAGTACAATCAGCTATAAGCTAATTATTAAGTTAAAAAAACGTTTGAGTAATTAATATTTGTTAGTGTTTTTGAGATCTGTTCTGCTCATCAGGGCTGCATTTAATTGTGAATCCACAAGACTATTTTATTATATTTTGGCAAAACTATAACATGACAAATATTAAATTATATATAATTCAGCTTTACCCTACATATATAAAATCCACTTTAATATATAATTACATAGAAACTGGTTATGTTAAATTATAATAATATTTAGCAATTTTTTAAGTCACATGGGTTTCCTTTGGGTGCTCCGGTTTCCCCCACAGTCCAAACACATGTGCTATAGGGGAATTGATGAACTAAACTGGCCATAGTGTATGAGTGTGTGTGTGAATGAGTGTGCATGGGTGTTTCCTAGTACTGGGTTGCAGCTGGAAGGGCATCCGCTGTGTAAACGTATGCTGGAATAGTTGGCGGTTCATTCCGCTGTGGTGACCCCTGATAAATAAGGGACTAAGCTGAAGAAAAATGAATGTTTGATGTATTTTTGATTAAATAAATGCAACTTTTTGGTGAGCAGAGGAGATTTTTTGCATAGCTGTTGTTGTTTAATGTGATAATATTGATGTATTTCTGTGTCACATTATCTGGTGTTTGTGTGTGTGTGTGTGTGTGTTTCAGGTGCTGGGTTTGGCCGTTTGATTGGTGAAGGAATGGCCACACTGTTTCCAGAAGGAATCAACACAGATGGACACATATATCCCATAGTTCCCGGAGCTTATGCTGTTGTGGGTGAGGGGCTGCTTTTATCCAAAGTGACTTACAAATGAGGAGGCATTAAGCGATGCATCATAAAGAAGAAACACACACAATAAGTGCTACTATTAGCAGTGCAATAATACAGTCGTGTCGCAGTTCAGTTTGGTTTTCAGTTTTAGATCACGGTTTCAGGTTATGGTTTGGTATATGATATGTTTGGCAAATATGATATGATAATTGCAAGTATTTTAAAGTTTACACTAAATACAAGTAATCTGACTACATAATACAGATTACATATAGTCTGGTACTACCCTGTTTAGTTCTGACACATGAGTGTTTGTCTGCTTTGTGGACGTTTGCAGGAGCGGCGGCTCTGACAGCAGGAGTCACACACACCATGTCGACCGCAGTGATCATGATGGAGCTGACGGGTCACCTCAGCTACTCTCTGCCCATCCTGATCTCCGTCATCCTCTCCAACATGGTGTCTCAAAGCCTGCAGCTCTCCATCTACGATACCGTCATCCGCATCAAGAGACTGCCCTACCTGCCGCTGCTCAGATGGGGACAGAGGGAGTGAGGATCTGTGTTTACATTGCTTTTGATTTACATTACATTGCTCTGCACTAAAGGATAGCTCCTCCCTAAAGCATTGCCCTAAAGCACTGATAGCTTAAAGGACTGTTAGCTCCGCCCTAACACACTGATTGACCTGCCTAAAAGCACTGTTAGCCCCACCCTAAATAACTGATAGCTCCTACCTAAAGGGCTGATGGCTCCACCGTAAAGCACTGATAGCCCTGCCCTAAAGGACTGAAATCTCCTCCCTAAATGACTGACAGCTCCACCCTAAAGGACTGATAGTCCCTCCCTAAAGCACTGATAGTCCGTCCTTAAATGACTGATAGCCCCGCCCTAAAACATTGATAGCCCTGCCCTAAAGGACTGATAACCCCGCTGTAAAGGACTGATAGCTCCGCTCCAAAACACTGATAGCTCTTCCCTAAATGACTTATAGCTCCTCCCTAAAACACTGATAGCGCCACACTAAAGCCCTGATATCCCTGCCCTAAAACACTGATAGCCTCGCCCTAAAGGAATGATAGCCCTGCCTTAAAGCACTGATAGCTCCTCCCTAAAGCACTGATAGCCCCGCCCTAAAGGACTGATAGCCCAGCCCCAAATGACTGATAGCTCCACCCTAAAGCACTGATAGCTCTGCCCTAAAGGACAAATTGCTCTACCCTAAATTACTGATAGCCTCGCCCAAAACAGCTGATAGCCTCACCCTAAAAGGCTGATGGCTCGGCCCTAAAGAATTGATAGCTCCGCCCTAAAGCACTGACAGCTCCACCCTAAGCACAAATAGCCCCACCCTAAAGCATTTATAGCTTTGCCCTAAAGCACTGATAGCTCCGCCCTAAATGACTGATAGCTCCGGCCCAAAGCACTTATAGCCCCGCATTAAATGACTGATAGCCCCCCCCCCCCCTGAAACGTTGATAGCCCTGCCCCAAAGGACTGATAGCTCCTTCCTAAATGACTGACAGCTCCGCCCTAAGGGACTGATAGCCCCTCCCTAAAGCACTGATAGCTCAGCCCTAAATGACTGATATCTCCGCCCTAAAACACTGATCGTCTTACCCTACAGCACTGATAGCTCCACCCTAAAGCACTAATTGGCCCTCTCTAAATGACTAATAGCCCAGCCCTAAAGGACTGAAAGTCCCGCCTAAAATGACTGATAGCCCCGCCCTAAAAAACTGATAGCTTCGCATTAAAGGACTGTTAGCGCCACCCTAACACACTGATAGCTCCTCCCTAAAGGACTGATAGCCAAGCCCTAAATGACTGATAACCCCGCCTTAAAGCACTGATAGCTCCTCCCTAAAGCACTGATAGCCCCACCCTAAAGGACTGATAGCCCAGACCTAAATGACTCATAGCTCCACCCTAAAGCACTGAGAGTTCCTCCCTAAATGACTGACACCTCTGCCCTAAAGGACTGATTGCCCCTCCCCAAATGACTGATAGCCCCACCGTGAAGCATTGATAGCTCTGCCCTAAAGGACTGATAGCTCCGCCCTAAAGGACTAATTGCTCCTCCCTAAAACACTGATTGCTCCTCCCTAAAGCACTGATAGCCCTGCCCTAAAGGACTGATAGCTTAGCCCTAAATGATTGATAGCTCCACCCTAAAGCACTGATAGCCCCGCCCTAAAGGACTGATAGCTTAGCCCTAAATAATTGATAGCTCCACCCTAAAGGACAGATAGCTCCGCCCTAAAGCACTGATATCTCCGCACTAAGGATAAATTGCTCCACCCTAAATGACTGATAGCCTCGCCCTAAATGGCTGATAACCTTGCCCGAAAAGGCTGATAGACTCGCCCTAAAGCACTGATAGCTCCTCCCTAAAGCACTGAGAGCCCAGCCCTAAAGGACTGATAGCTTAGCCCTAAATAACTGATAGCTCCAGCCTAAAGCACTGATAGCTCTGCCCTAAAGGACAGATAGCTCCGCCCTAAAGCATAGAAAGCTCCGCCCTAAATCACTGATAGCTCCGCCCTAAAGCATTGATCGCTCCGCCCTAAAGCACTGATAGCTCCGTCCTAAAGCATTGATAGCTCCGCCCTAAAGCACTGATAGCCCTGCCCTAAAGGACTGATAGCTCCACCCTAAAGCACTGATAGCTCCACCCTAAGGACAGATAGCTCCGCCCTAAAGCACTGATATCTCCACCCTAAAGGACAGATAGCTCCGTCCTAAAGCACTGATAGCTCTGCACTAAAGGATAAATTGCTCCACCCTAAATGACTGATAGCCTCGCCCTAAACAGCTAATAACCTCGCCCTAAAAGGCTGATAGACTCGCCCTAAAGTATTGATAGCATCGCCCTAAATGACTAATAGCTCTGCCCTAAAGCACTGATAGCTCCGCCTTAAATAACTGATAGCTCCGCCCTAAAGGACAGATAGCCCCGCCCTAAAGGCATTCCATGTTAGTCATTTCGGGGGTGGGGGGTTATGATATTTGATTAAAGATTATAAAGACAACAAATTATGAAGGCTTATTTGTAACCAGCACTACTTAAGAAGAGCACATTTTAATTTCATGGCCACCTGAAGTGTTTTGACTAGTCTTAAGTGTCTTATCTGTCAAAACTGCATCACGGTTTCCACAATAATGCAGGATGAATCAGATTTCTCACACTTTGGTTTGTTTTTTCTGTCTGTAGGAACAGTAAGATCCACGTGGAGGACTTCATGAATAAAGATGTTCACTTTATCACATTAAACTCCACATACAGAGACGTCTACAAGATCCTGTGCTCTGGGAATCTGAAGACAGTGCCCATGGTGAAATCCACAGGTACAGAAGCACACCTTAGATTGTGAATATTAATGTAGTGTGTGTGTGATCGGTGTGTGTTTTATGATTGTGTTTCTCAGAGTCGATGCTGCTTTTGGGCTCTATTGAGCGTGCTCAGTTGTTGGCGCTCCTGCGGGGCGGAGCCTACAGCGCACCTACCCGCAGCAAAGTGCACTTCCAGGTCACGACACTAATTCATTTAAAATAAAAAAAAATTATTATTGTTTTATTAAATTTATATTTATTTGTTTATTTATTTTAAGTTTGTTTTTTGTTTTTTTTAATTTGATTATTATTTTGTTGCATTTTATTAATTCTTATTTTAATTTGTTAATTTCTTGTTTTATTTTATAACTTTTTATTTAAACTTTTTATTAAATTGTCCTTTATTTAGTTTAATTTTATTATTTTATTTTAATTTGTTAATTATTTAATTTAATTTATTTTTGTTTTATTCATTTTTATTTTTAATTTATTTATTTGTATTTTATTTAACTTTTTTAATTTGATCATTATGTTTTTTCATTTTATTAATTGTTATTTTATTTGTTAATTTTTTATTTTATTTTATGACATTTTATTTTGTTATTCTTGTTTAAGTTCATGTTAATTTGTTAGTTAAATTTAGTTAGTTAGTTAGTTAGTTTTGTTAAATTAAATTTTAGTTTAATTTTATTTTAAGTTGTTCTTTATTTAGTTTAATTTTACTATTTTTTTAATTTGATAATTTTTTTCAATCAATTTTATTTTAATTTTATTAATTTTATTTAATTTTAATTTGATCGTTATTTTGTTGCATTTCATTAATTGTTATTTTATTTTAATTTGTTAATATTTTATTTTATTTTGTCATTTTTTTAATTAAATTTTATTTTAATTTGACAAGTATTTTGTTTAATTTAATTTTAATTAGTTAATATTTTATTTTATTCATTTTTGTTTTTATCCTATTCATTTGTGTTTTATTTTAATTTATTTTAATTTTATCATTATTTTATTTAAATTAATTCCTATTTTATTTTATTTTATTTTATTAATTTGTATTTAATTAGTAATTTATTTAGATTTTATTTATTTTGATCATTATTTTGTTTAACTTTATTAATTGTTGTTTTATTTTATTTTTTTAATTAGTTAATTTCTTATTTTATTTTAATTTGATCATTATTTCTTTCATTTAATTTAAATTAATTCCTATTTCATTTTATTAATTTGTATTTAATTAGTAATTTATTTAATTTTGATCATTATTTTGTTAATTCTATTAATTGTTATTTTATTTTTAATTTGTTTAAATTTGTTAATTTCTTATTTTATTTAAATTGGATTATTATTAATTTTTATCATTTTATTTCAATTAATTCCTATTTTATTTCATTTTATTAATTGTTATTTAATTTTTAGTTTATTTTAGTTTGATTATTTGTTTAATTTTATTAATTGTTATTTTATTTACCTATTTTAATTGGTTAATGACTTATTTTTTTTTTATTTAAATTTTAACATTTTATTTAATTATTCTTTAGTTTAATTTTAAATTAAATTTTATTTAATGTATTTTATTTTATTCATTTTTAAATTTTATTTCGTTTTATTAATAATGGTTATTATTTTATTATATTTTTATATAATATTTATTATTTATTCTGATTTTATTTGTCATTTTAATTTTTTCCCAAGCAAAAGAAAAATGTCGATATCATCATGCAGTATTTCATCCTTTTAACACTGATTTATTTTTCACGAATTTAAATTTTTTTTTTGCATTGAAAACGACTGTGTGTGTGTGTCTGTGTGTGTGTGTGTGTGTGTGTGTGTGTGTCTGTGTGTGTGTGTGTGTGTGTGTGTGTGTGTGTCTGTGTGTGTCTGTGTGTGTCTCTGTGTGTGTGTGTGTGTGTATGTGTTGTAGACGGCCACAGAAGACTCTTCATCTGCTTCTGTTTCTCCTTCTACCCCTCTAAAATCT
>LR812533.1:57841802-57856802 GCA_903798195.1 Danio kyathit | reverse complement strand
ACAGTCTTACACACACACACACACACTTACAAACATATTTACAGAGACTCACCGTGTGTTTATATGTGTGTGTGTGTCTCTCTCTCTAGAATGGCCCGGATGCACATGATGATATGGTACTTCATGAGGTGAAGACATTTTAAGACACACACACAGTCACACTCACTCACACACGCACACACACTCATGTCCAGTATGTGTGTGTGTGTCTGCAGATTGAATCGTGGGAGGAGCAACAGCTTGACGAGCAGGTGAACTTCAACAGCTGCCAGATTGACCCCGCCCCCTTCCAGCTGGTGGAGCGCACAACACTGCACAAGGTGTGTGTGTGTGTTTCAGTGTGAGAGAGAGAGAGAGTGTGAGTGAGTGTGTGTTGTTTGCTGGATGAATGATTGGCTGTGTTCTTCTCCCTCTGACAGACTCACAGCATGTTCTCTGTGTTGAATCTGGATTACGCGTTCGTCACCAGTGTGGGTCGACTGGTGGGAGTCGTTTCACTGGAAGAGGTGAGAGTTTAGACTTAATGCTCACTCTATGGCACAGGTGTCAAACTCAGCTCCTGGAGGGCCGCAGCTCTGCACAGTTTAGCTTAAACCTTAATTAAACACACCTGATCAAACTAATTGAGTCCTTCAGGCTTGTTTGGAACCTGCAGGTGAGTGTGTTGAAGCAGGGCTGGAACTAAACTGTGCAGAGCTGCGGCCCTCCAGGAGCTGGATTTGACACCTGTGCTCTATCAGGGTGTCCACAAGGTCTTAATAGAGTGGAGGAACTATGACGTTACCTTGTAGGCGAATCGGCTGCTAGCAAAAAACTGGTTCCCTCGATAAATTCCCTATAGGATTTTCCCATAGGCTTTTCGAAGATTGCAAATAATAAGCTCTGTGTTCAAACACTGTTCATTACACTTACACGTTTTGTCCAGCCGGATAATCCTCACACTAAAATACAACTTTGAGCACTTTTGGATCTTAAATGTAAACGCAAGAACTGAAAAGCTAACATTAGGCTATAAACTGACTACAGCCTTCAGGGCGCTCGCCTGTGACGTCAGCACCACCCTGCTACAGACAACTCTTCAAGCTTATTTTTAGAAATATGATCCATAACAAAGATTTACTCTCTCGGTTTATTATATTGTAATCCACACTATAATATTATAAACAAATAAATACGCAAAAACACATAGACCTACGTGCCTTTTGGATAGTTTTAACGGGGGAAATACGTTTTGTTTTGCTTTATGGTTGTTGTAAAAGTTTTAAAGCTGTATGTATAAATGTGCCTACATAGTATTATCTTAAGACATCTTTAAACAAGTGTATCGCTCGCGTGCGTACAGCCCGCTTACCTTAGTAACAGACGACAGAAAGGAAGCGTGAGGGACAAGTCTGATGTTATATGCCTGAAAGATTCATCACGGACACAGAACAACATTCAGTATTCTTTTTTTGTCACCGAGTACAGCGAAAAGCAGCCCATACAGTCACATATGCTACACATTTTAAGGAGGAGTGTAAATACTGCAGTTATGACAGAGTTAAATGTGTTCAGATGAAGAAAAAAACGACGAAAAATCTATGGATCACGTTAAAATGACAATATGTATTACACATTTATTCACACGTTTGCATTACTGAGAGCAGGAAAGAGACAGGCTGCACTGGTAAGCAGCATCTTCAAAATATCGTTTAATTAAAACAAATGATCAACAAATGAATCTGTCTTGACAGTCTTTACAAGTGAAGGCATTATCTACTAGTGATGCGCGGATGGCGGTTAAATCTGCGGGCGCTGCGGATAATCCGCGGGTCGGGCGGGTCGGGTAATAAAAAAATACATTATGATTAATTGCGGGTGGGTCGCGGGTGGATGTAGTGGGTCATAGCAGTTGACCAGCAAAAAAGCAGAGAGTGGACTTCGCAGAATGTGAAGATGAGAGACGCCCAAAATAATGGATGAAGTGCAAGAGTACTGTGCTAACTTCAGTTAGAGGAGTCATCAGAGGGAAATCTGCTATCATTCTGGGAGAAACAAGATCGCTTATTTACCATTTACACGACTGCAGCGCCTTGCAAGGAGAAGCTTGTGCATTCCTGCAACAAGCGGTTCGCGCGAACGCTCATTTAGTGCAGCTGCCGTGTTTTGGAGGTGAGGCGGAATCGCCCGAATCCAGGCACAGTAGATGCTATTCTGTTTCTGCACAGTGTTAAGAAAAGCGCCAAGTACACACAACATAGCTGCTGTTTAGGCTGAAGGGACGCCGTTTTTGTTCTCTTTTTCCTGTATATGTAAAAGCTGAATCTGCTGTTAATAACGAACGATCCACTGTGACCTAAGTTGCAGGAGAGGGGAAATAGTGTAGCCGCTTTAGGACTGCTTTACGGGAGTTGTAGTCCATAGCGAGGGGCATTGTGGGTAGTGTAGTTCGAAATGCATGCTGTGTGATGTGAGCTCTCGCTGTGTGCTGTGCGTGCGGTGAATTAGAGGGAGAAAGTTTTATCCGGTTTTGTTTTATGTTTACTTCAGTAATTCCACCCGGGAGCTGTTTTGCACTGTGAACCTGAAAACACTGACATAAGTAAAAGAAGGGCATGCATCCAGTACTTTTGTCCGTCTCATCATTTGCTCGAGCATGAATTAACGAGCTGTTACTCTGCCGCCGGACATTGCGGAGAAAGTTACACCTATCATCATGCTTAAAACAAAGAATTAGAATTATTAAAGTGGCGATCGGGTGCGGATATATATATCAGATGAAATAATATGTGCGGGCGGGTGGCGGGTGGATGATTAGAATGAAGGAGCGGATTCGGGTGACATTTGAGCTGATCCGCGCATCTCTATTATCTACACAATATGTGTTACCAATTAGAAAAATACTACAAACTATAAAATACTAATCATGAAAATACCTAAATAACAGACAAATTCAGATGCCCAACGCAAGCGAGCTGCGCTCCAGACCAGTTCAGCTCGATGACGTATAATGTCTCCGACACCGGCTGTAGTCCCGATTAGCACATTGATAGCAACCGTCTTTTTAAAGAAGCGTAACCGATTTAAAAAATCATAAGTGTGCTGTAACTGATGTGTTTTATGTCGTAGAATAAAACGTGAAAGTATCTTGAGTTTGTGTTAGCCACAGACCTTATTTAAGCGATTTAACTGAAATCCCATTCAAAAAACCCATTGACTTTGGGACGAGGGAACCGGAACTGCTAAAATGCTAACTCGCTTTCAGGTTTTTGCATACAAATTGACGTCATAGTTCCCCCACTCTATTGTGTTTTTACGAGGTCTTAAGTTTTGTTCAAGCATGTCCAAAGTGTTTGACCCCGAAAAAGCATAATATATATACTGTATATGAAGAGTTCAGATGCAAAAGCCGCTAAACGCCACTTCCACCAAAAATGAGTTAATGACATTGAGTGAATGCTTTAGGCATGTAGTACAGCATCAACAAATAGATTTGCTTCTGATCATCTAAATTCCAGCGTCAGCGCTTTCAGAAATAACAGTTTGATGGCAAAAGCCTCTAAACGCCACTTGCCTTTGCAGCAAAAGCCGCTATATCCCGATAACCAATCAGAAGCTGCGAATCGAATCATATGTGTTCAATGTAGCAGCGCGCTGATAAGGCGGCTTTATGAGGAGAGCGTTTTATTCTGCTTCCGATTAAGATTTTAAAAGATGAAGTTTGATGAACTGGATGAGGCTGTCTGACTGTCAGTGAATGGCAAATGAAAACGTCCCGTACCTCAAAACTCTGTGCTTTATAAGAAAAGAAAACACACTGTACAGTCGACAGTGTAGCATGCATTCATAATGATTTTTGCACAGCGACGCTACTTTGAATGAGTCTGATTTACTGTACATTAAACAGCAACTGAGCTTCACAAAAGACAGAGTTAAGATGTCGTTCTTTTATCCCACATGGATGCTCTGAGGATAAACAAGAGGCCAAGACCTTGAGTATGGTGAGAATGAATGAATGACAGCTTCTAGAAGTGTCTGAGAGGCGTCCCCTTTTTGCCCAGTAGGCCTGCCTTGTGTTTTATTTGCTACTTTAAGCTGTTTTATAAAAGATAAATATAATATATAAAACTCTACATTATTTATATTACTCCATATCACCTATACGCCTGATAAGCTCTTTATATTAATGGCCAATGCACAGATATTGATGCTTCACAGTGTTTTACACTACATTATTTGAAAGCTTAGTTTACAATGTTTACATGTTTACATTCCTCTACTTACATTAAATCTAAATCCCAAATATCAGAAATGACAACAGATTGTTCAGATTTAATTAATGTCAGTTTTAATGTTATTGATTAATGCACTTGACAGATTTCATTCATTCATTATCCTTCTGCTTTTTCCCTGGTTTACCACAGCGGAATGAACCGCCACTTACTTGACAGATTTCATTCATTCATTTTCCTTCTACTTTTTCCCTGGTTTACCACAGCGGAATGAACCGCCACTTACTTGACAGATTTATGTATTGTAGGTGGTCTGTGTGTGTGTTTTATGTTTGGTAAAATAATGTCTAATTGCATCTTCAGTGATTTGAAGTGGATTGAGCTGGTTTTGACGCAAAAGAAAATCTCCTTTGTTAAAAACCAAAGAATTGTCTAAAGTGACATTAAAGAGTTCACACTTAGCTGATGATTGATTATAAAGCAAGTTTGGCATGCTGTCACGGGAGAGAGCCCTGAGCCCAAAAGGTCCTTGAGCCCTGGGCTCCCTCCCGTTTGCAGGGCGAGAGGGGAGCTTTGGGCTCGGGTAGATCTCGAGAACTCATCCTTTTTGATAAGAGTTGATGACAGAAAATAATTGCTATAAAGAGATATGCTGATTGATAAAGTTTGACTAGTGCTAAATTTAGATTGATCAATTAACTTGTGGTGCATGTTTTTGGAATGTGGGAGGAAACTGAATAACCCGGGGGAAACCCACGCGACCACGGGAAGAACATGCTAACTTCGCACAGAAACGACAGCCAGTCTGTTAAAGGACTAGAACCGGTGACGTTCTTGCTGTGAGGCAACAGTGCTAATCACTGGGCCACCGTGCCGCCCTATGAAAGGAAAGGTGGAGGAGTAGGGGTGGAAGGGGGGGGGGGATTCTTCAAATCGAAGATGACTGTAGTGAGAAACCCTGGCTCTTTATAGTGGGTTAGGGATCGTCTGATTGGTTGGTCATGCATGGTTAATGCGTAACCAGCCGTGTTCAATCATAAAGCATTAAACCATTCCTGAGCGCTGCGTTTGGTGTTTTGAATGCGTGAATGCCTCCTAATTTCGCACATGTGGTGAACATTTTGCTGTGAAAACTGCTCGCACGACATCAATTTTATGCACTCGCACAAATGCTCCCAAATATATTTAGAGGTCGCAAGGATAAAATTTCGAGCGCATATGCGACCAAAACGGTCACAATTTCGAGCCCTGAAATAGCAAATGCACCATGGAGCGACACAACTGACTGAAAGGGAATGGGAGAACTCATTAAGAGAATAGGCACAACCCTGTTAGGCCGTGTGCCGGGGCGCAGAGCGGATTTATCTATCCTTAAAATAGCAAAAGTGGATTCAGACACACACTTAATGCTTTTGCACCATCATCTTTAGACTTTGTGTCTAGATCGTTTAAATAGAGCCTGTTGACTAAATGATGAGCTAAAAATCTGCAGAAATCTATGCATGCAGACTCCGTGTGGGCCTAATTATTAGTTACATCTCAACTACATGGCAGCTCATTCTCATTAGAGAATTAGCAGACTGCAAGGTTAGTGTAAATTGACATTTAAGACATTAACATTTGTGTATCTCGCTCTCTTTCTGTGTGTGTGTGTGTGTGTGTGTGTGTGTGTGTGTGTGTGTGTGTGTGTGTGTGTGTGTGTGTGTGTGTGTGTGTGTGTGTGTGTGTGTGTGTGTAGTTGTGTAAGGCCATCACAGGCTCCATGCCGCAGGATGGTGTGTGTCTTTCTCCGATTCTGTCCAGTTTCAGAGAGCGAGGCTCTGCAGACTGGAGACCTGAGGTGTGTGAGCTGCACAAACTGCTGGACCACCAGGACTGCTGAAACACACACACACACACACACACACACCACCGGAACCAGTGTGTGTGTGTTATTTATGATTAACTGTGTGTAAAAATAATTAATGTCTGTGAAAATGTGTTTGTTTCTGTAATGGACGCACAAAGAGACACACACACACACACAACCTCAACCAATGTGTGTGTGTGTGTGTGTGTGTGTTAATCATTATTACCTGTGTGTGTTGAAATAATCAATATATTATAAAAATGTGTTTGTTTCTGTGATGGACTAAAATGTTTCCTCTCTAAGACTCGACACTTGCTCTGATATTCAGATTTTTTGTTTTTGTTTTGAGTATTTGTGTTTGTGTGTGTGTGTGTGTGAATGGATGGCTGTGGCTGTAAGGGTATCCGCTGTGTAAAACATGCTGAAATAGTTGGCGGTTCATTCTGTGGTGACCCCTGATGAATAAAGGCACTAAGCCGAAGGAAAATGACTTAATTAATTTTAAATGCTTTAAGCAGAGAGAAACTTAAACAAATCAACATGTGTACATAAAGAAAAAGAGAAAACATTTGTTGCGTTGGCCGGGAATCGAACCCGGGTCAACTGCTTGGAAGGCAGCTATGCTCACCACTATACCACCAACGCATGGTTGAGCTGTGAACCATCACTCTAAAAGAACATCACCTGGTTCTTAGAGAAGCGTTAAACTTGTTTTTCTGTGTCACACAATAGTTTTGTGTTAATGTATTGCTATAATAACAGCTACCTACATGTATTACAAACTTGTTTAGCAGTAAGTCAAACGTAATTTCACACATTTCCGCTAATATCATTTAATTAGCATTAGCATGTTAGCTGTTGCCTTCACACATAACGTTACTTCCAAACAGCGCCTCTGCTCGATCTGCTGAATTACTCACTTTACTCTCTGAAATACAAACACCAGACTACTGGGTTTTTTCTGTATTAAAATATTAATTCTTTTCGCGTTTACCTGCTGGCAAACGAGTGCCATTTAATCAGAGGATCGGTGTGTATGTTGATGTTTGTCAGAAGCTAGCTAACACGCTAGGTTCAGAAATGGATTTGTTTGACGATCTTCCAGAACCTACAAACGACCCAGGTGGGTTTTTTCACACTAATTATACAATAATAAGCATAATTCATATGTTATATATGTTAAAGCAAGTAATTTGGACAGATAAAAGTAAACATTTGGACAGTTCAGTATTGATGCAGTGCATGCGCCTGAGTTAGCATTAGTATTGTTATTATTATCCTCATACATTTCTACATAATGTGCCTGTTTTAATGACTAAAACGTTCGATCATTGTGCTTATTATATATATATATATATATATATATATATATATATATATATATATATATATATATATATATATATATATAACTTTATATGGTTTCTCATTTTGAGAATATTGCAGGATACAATGCTATATTCTGAGGGTAGTTTACCAGAGAGTATTTCCTATTTATTCCTCTTGGAAGAAGTCTTATTTCTTTTAATTTGGCTGGAATAAAAGCAGTGTTTAAGTTAATATTATTAGCTACCTGTAAATAATTTTTCCATTGGCAACAGAACAAACTAATGTTTTCCAATAACTTGCCTAATTAAGCCTTTAAATTGCACATTAAACTGAATGCTAATATCTTGCAAAATAGTATGTGCTGTCATCATGACAAAGACAAAATAAATCATTTATTAGAAATGAGTTATTGAAACTATTATGTTTAGAAATGTTGAAAAGCAATCTCTGATAAACAGCACTGGAGAAATGTTTTAAAAAATAATAAAAATTAATCAGGAGGGTGAATGATTTAGTTTATAATTAACTGTATATGTTAATGTGTCTTCTCAAGTCAATCTCAATATTGTTAAGCAGCTCACAAGATTATAAAGTATCCTAAACGCACAAATGAAGATTCTTTAAAGAGGGATAAATCTTACAGTGCTCAACATACAGTGCATCCGGAAAGTAAATTAGTGATTAGGTAATATCTAAACAATAAACATAGATACAGTGTTTATTATTAATAATAATAATAATGATAATAATAATAATAATAATAAGATAACTAAAGATAACTATAAAATAACAAAGTATTACATGTTTGTCTTCTATTAAACTAAATCAAAATGGTCAAAATAACATCCTCCTGTGCTAAAAACCCACAGTGTTAAACAATTAAGTGAATGCAAATATTTTATATGATTATTATTATTATTAATTGTAATTAATCAACTTATCTGTAGAAAACGTGTGTGTGTTATATAGGCCTATTATCGCTTTTTACCCATAAAATAAATACTGATTAAATAAGTCCACTAAAGCTGCTTTACTCAATTGATTTAATCAAAAGTGGTAGGCCTACCTACCACAATATGTATAAATAATGTAAATATAATAAATATGTTAATTAGCATGCATGACCATGAAATCGAAAGTAAAGCAGGGTTGTAGCAAATTATCTTTATATTGGCCAAGCCCTTTCACTTTAGAAATTAAATCTGTCAAAATGATGGTCGGGCTTCATGCTTTTTCTGATAAAAAAAAAAAAAAGATCTCAGAATAAGCTATATTGGCCTAGGCTATTTTAATGTCTAAAAAATAAAGCATCTCAAACGAAAATTCTATCAGCACAAACAAATTGAAATGCTTTAGAAAATCATACATCTGGGGTGATGTCATTATCTTTAATTCAATATTCAATATTTTAATAATAGAAGCAGCACTAACGAAACTTTCATAGGTAAATCCAGCACAAATGAAATGCACACCAACGAGACAATTTTTTAGTAAATATGAAGCAACTGGGGTCGAGAGACCTCTGAATGATCTAATATTATTTTTAGGCCTACAAATAATATTTTTTGCAGCACAAACAAGCACAAATTGTGATCAAACAAAAATAACATATTCGTGCACGATTAGAAATACCTTATGTTTATTTCCACTGCACAAACCAGCACAAATCTAACCAAATATTTTGGTTAAGCCTATATCTAAACAGCACAAACGAATATGACGCGGCAAGTGAAGTCGCGGCTCCCGAAGTGTTTTGATTAGGCAATATCTAAATAATAAACATAGATACAGTGTTTATTTTAACGGCACAAACCAGCACAAATCCAGCACAAACGAATGACACCTGTTTTGTGCGATTTAGACAACCTGGGGTGGAGAGTGACGTCACGGCTCCCGAAATATTTTAATTATATCTAAACAACGAAAATAGATAAAGTGTTTGTTTTAACGGCACAAACCAGCACAAATCCAGCACAAACGAATGACACCAGTTTGGCGCGATTTAGAGGAAATGGGGTGGAGAGTGACGTCACGGCTCCCGAAATATTTTAATTATATCTAAAGGAGGAAAACAGATACAGTGTTTGTTTTAACAGCACAAATCGAGCGAAAACGACCTGTGCTGATTTGAAGTCATTTGAGCAACATGGGGTGGAAAGTGACGTCACACGGTCAAAAAAATAATGCTTAAAATCTCAGACCCCAAACCAGCACAAACGCTCGTTTTAGCGGCACAAATCAGCACAAACGTAGCACAAACGAATGGCATAGTTTGGGGTTTATTTGTTTTTATGGGGTGCCAACTTCACGGAGGTTGTTTACACTCCTGTGTTCAGAGCACACTACCCGTAGCAGCATCAGCCATTATCTGCTGAACTACGGTAGCTGCGCAAGGACAACATAAAGAAAAACGCCTGCATGTTTTAACCACTAGGGGGCACCAAACTATCAATCATGTATACTCTTAATTTCATGTCATTCATCACAATGACTCTCTATTACCACTGTTACACTGGAATAGTTGGTGGTTCATTCCGCTGTGGCGACTCCTGATAAATATGGGACTAAGCTGAAGGAAAACGCATGAATATACTCATTTACGCTGAGCACTTTATACAACGATTCTCTCTCTCTCTCTCTCTTTAAAAAAAAAGAGTGGACTCAGAGTCATTTTAATGATTTGATTGATCATTCAGCACATCTGTCTCTCACTCTTCAGTTTGAGGTTTGTTTTAATGCTGAATGTTTTAATAGTGCTGTTTTTTCTTGAGCAGTTCCAGTTCCAGTCCAGCAGCCGGATGAGGAGGAGCGAGGAGAGAAGAGGAAGAGAAGCATCAGCTCAGAGCAGACTGAGGTGCAGGATGACAAACAAGAGGAAAAGAAAGTTTGTAAAGGTTTTCAGCTTTCCACACACATTGTGTTCACTGACAGAGAGTGTGTTTGGTGTGTGTGTGTGTGTGTGTGTGTGTGTGTATGTATTAGGGCATCAGACATTGCGATATATTGTTTTGCTGCAGTATACTGTATATATTGCAATATGAATCTAATTTCACCTGATGAGTTGAACAGCTCTATTAGACAAATTTGATTCATTAGATCGACTGGGGTGATCAAGCTTTTTTTCTATGCAGTGCATCTGCATAAAATATAATCGACTTCAATTCAATTCATGTTTATTTCTATAATGCTTTTACAATGTAGATTGTGTCAAAGCAGCTTAACATAGAAGTTCTAGTGCTACTGAAACTGATTGTGTGAGTTCAGTTTTGAGAGTTGACGTTCAGTTTAGCTCAGGTCAGTGTGGTTTGATTTTTACTGCTGAGAGTCCAAACACTGAAGAGCAAATCCATCAATGCGCAGCTCCACAAGTCCCAAGCAAGCCAGTGGCGACAGTGGATGAACAAACTTCACCAATTGACCAAAGTGAAGGAGAAAAAACCTGGAGAGAAACCAGGCTCAGTTGGGCACAGCCATTTCTCATCTGGCCAAACTTCCTGGGGCTGCAGTCTAGGCGCCGGAGGCTGGAGAACGCTGGACGTCCATCATGGAGAAGCTGCAGGTGGGAGAGGTCACCGGCGGGTCACCAGGCTGGCCCGCAGGATCAATGCAGAGACTCGTCTGTCACTGCGGTCTTTCAGGAATCAGTCTCATGCTCTCCACTCCTCCATGACCACCACAGCAGCTGCTCAGGATACGGCCTGGTCCAGGATCATGGAGACCTTGGCATCATTTCTTCACTGGTCTTGGATCGCATCAGTGGAGATCTTTAGAGATCTCGGGATGAGTATCCATAGGTGGAAAAAGAGAACAAAGAAAATAATTAGCATAGCTGCTGTTCATAGTGTATTCAGGGTTCATACGGGCATGGAAAACCTGGAAAAGTCATGGGATTTTGACATGGCATTTTTTTAGGCCTGGAAAAGTTTTGCAAAATCAGAAAAACCCACAAAGTTTTGGAAAAGTCATGGAAAACGGATATCTGTATACTTGAATATAGGTTAGTTGTACTTCTTTTCTGTCTCTGGCCAATCATACTCTCACATTATTAGTGTGGTGTAAGCATTATCTAAATACATTTTATATCAATATTAATATGGATTTGGCATCACAGTGGTGCAGTGGGTAGCACGTTTGCCTCACAGCAAGAAGGTCGCTGGTTCGAACCTCGGCTGGGTCAGTTGTCATTTCTGTGTGGAGTTTGCATGTTCTCCCCGTGTGCTCCGGTTTCCCCCACAGTCCAAACACATGCGCTATAGGGGGAATTGATTAACTAAATTGTCCGTAGTGTATGAATGTGAATAAGTGTGTATGGATGTTTCCCAGTACTGGGTTGCAGCTGGAAGGGCATCCGCTGTGTAAAACATATGCTGGATAAGTTGGCGGTTCGTTTCACTGTGGCGACCTCAGATTAATAAAGCCGAAAGGAAAATGAATGAATGAATAAATATAAATTGAAACTAATAAAATAGATTGTTGTGTGTTTTACGATATGCTGTTTTTTTACCACGAATATGTAGACATTGCATGAAACATTAGGTCATGAAAATTTACTTGAAAGTCTTGGAAAAATCTTAAATAAGTCATGGAATTTTAGTAGTTAAAATGTGTATGAACCCTGTTTATTTAAACACGACATGCAAAAATGAAGTGCTGTAAATGAAAATAGCAGTTATATAAACAAACATGTAGTCGGCGCCAATAGCCTAGTGGTTAGTGCGTCGACACATAGCACCCAGGTGCTCGCGGCGACCAGAGTTCGATTCCCGGCTCGAGGTCCTTTGCCCATCCTTCCCCTATCTCTGCTCCCCACACTTTCCTGTCTGTCAATCTCCACTGTCCTGTCGATTAAAGGTGAAAACCCCTAAAAAAATAATTATATTAAAACAAAAAAAACATGTAAAGCTTATGAGAGTTTCTGACAATTATTACAAGCATAGATAAAAACGACAGGGCAAAAGTGAAATAAACAGTGCTTTATGGTTTTCTGTGGAGTCTAACAGTATTGAAATATACAAATTGAAGAAACGTAAAAAAAAAACTTGGTTATCATTGTGTAAATACTTTTATACAATAATATAAAATGATTATTTATTAACATATAATAACATATCCTTTAATCTTTAATTAATAATCTAATTGTCATGATCACCAGCGATCTAAAACACCATAGATCGCTGGAATACATTCACAAACACATAGGACCACAAATCCTGCCTCATATGGACTACAAAACCCAGTCATGCCACACACACACTCACCTGCTCCAAGTCACCATTGATTACTATCCCACAGCTGGTCAAGGACTGATTTATGCACTACATAAGGAGCACAAACACTAACACTGTTGCTGAGTCTTGTTTTCTGTTATAGTGACATTACAACGCGTTTCCTTTGTCTTGTTTTTGCCGTGTTTTGACCCTTGCTTTGATTGTCTGTTTCTCCCTGTCCGCTGCCAGCCTTCTGACCCATCTGCCTGTTATTTTGGTTGCGACTCTGGATTGCCCTCATACATCTGTTTGCTCCTGTTGATCATTGCTTGCCTGACCATCCTGCTAATAAAGCCCTGCATTTGGATCCGCACCCCTGTTGTCAGTGTCACATCCCCTGGTTACACTAATGTGTTGCAATGTGATTGTTCCAGATACGTTGCAATATCGATTCTCAAGCGGTATATTGTTCAGCCCTAGTGTGTGTGTGTGTTTGTCAATGTTGGGTGTAATAATTAGTCTAAAGTAACTAGCTACTATAATTAAATGACTCATCTGCTGAATAAAAGTATCTTAAATTCATTTTTTGGTCATTTAATTAGAGTTACTGATAATAAACTTGCCTTGAAGCTGCCGTGTGTAAGTTTCTGACTCTTCTGCATCATAAAAACACCATCATATGTGTGCAGATATTCAGAAACTTGCTCAGTGAACATTCTTGTTTATCTGAGAAACCATGCTGAAGTCAGATATTCTGCTTTGAACATGTGTGTTACGTGCCGGAACGGCTGTCTTTGTTTTGGTTTCTTTAACCCACCCAATGCCAGTTTAGCCAATTATATTTCAGCAGCCCGGGTTGCCAGATGGTGGAAAACAACGTATTTAATTCATTCAGTCAGGAAGGCTCTCAGAGTATGCATCCGTGACTGAAATGTGACCTCTGGTGGACAGTAGCAGACTCTGAAATGAGACGCAGATTCAGAGTTCCGCATGAGGTGATTAATTAGCAAATAATATAAATATTAGGAGCTGATCATTGTCAGTTTTCTGTTGTTCAGCTGTAAGAAATAGAAGCCGTTTCTAATATGTCAATTTGAGGGGTTTGTCGTCAATCTGGCAACCTGCGCTTGCATTTGTTTTGATCCCAATAATATCCAGCTGCAGGCCCGCAGAACCACACAAGTTTCAGGCACACACAATCCAGCACACACGTTCTAGGCAAACCATACATGGTTACGACGGAAGTTAATGTTATTAACGTCTTCTCGGACCTTGTCATTAATATATATTTTATATACTTGTTACACATTTTATATATATTGTACACAATAAACAATAGTGTATACTAATTCACAAATATGGCGATCGAGACGGGCGAATGGGGAACAATGTTTCCGATCGCTATTCAATATAATAGACTGAACCGTTTTCCATCAGTCATCATAGATGATCAGTCATTATTTATCTGACAAAAGTGATTGTCAATAGCAGATACTCGTTTGCTGGCCTTGCTGAACGATCTAAATTGGACAATTTTAATGTATATAATGGATTCATTTATGATGAAGGAAATAAAAGCAAGTTAATATGTATAGGCAATAACACATATTTATATGTAATAAAACTCTTTTTACATTTATAACACTATATTTTACTCAAGCGATTTAATAGTATTTATTTGCTTAATTTACTAATAACTTTAATAATGATATCCCACATTAAATACTTAATTTATACTAATTTATATTACTATATATTACTATATTACTATTATACTAATTTATAGTAAATAATATATTGTTTTTAAACCATACAGTACTGGTAATTTGAGGTAATTATAGTTGCAACAAATTTAGCAATACAAACAATATATATATATATATATATATATATATATATATATATATATATATATATATATATATATATATATATAAAATTACTAACAGTTGCTACAGTTTAGTAAAATTTAGTTTCATTTAATGTGAAACATTATTGTTTGTTTTTTTTTATTTTACAACAAAACGATTTTAACCAAGTTTGACAAAATGAAGATCCTGAATTAGTTTATTACACTTAATCCTGCAATTAGACAATTAGATGTTTTCGTCTGTTTGTGTATGTAGATACGTGAATAAAGTCATAAGTGTTTAACCAATTATTTTTATTTACATAATTTGAGTTCAGAAACTGCAGAGATGTTAAAATTATCGTTACGATATAATGATATAATGACTGAAATTGGAAACCATAAACTGTTCATAGTCTAATGAATGGTCTCGATCGCCATATTTGTGAAATACGCTAGGTGGCGATAAATGCTGCTCCTAAGGAGTTAGTTGGTTACCATATATGGTTTGCCTAGATTGTGTGTCCTAGATTGTGTGTGCCTGAAACGTGTGTG
>LR812533.1:57839617-57841702 GCA_903798195.1 Danio kyathit | reverse complement strand
TCTTTAACACAGTCACACATACTACCCATACACACACACTCTCACACAAACACATCTACACAAATTGTCTCTCTTTCACACAAATGTGTGTGTGTGTGTGTGTGTGTTCAGATTTGTCCTCTTGGCGTGTGATGGGCTGTTTAAAGTGTTTTCTGCAGACGAGGCTGTTCAGTTTGTCCTCAGCGTACTGGAGGTGTGTGTTAATCATATTTGTGTCGTGTGTGTGTGTGTGTGTGTGTGTGTGTGTCAGCACTCAGGGTGTTTAAACGATCATAAACATGCTGAAAACAGAGCATATGGATATTTATGAAATAAATCTGAGTGTAAACACCAGAATATGCTTATTTCACGCGACCGCCATTTTAAAACACGAAAGCGAGGCTGCGGTGGGAAGAAACCCAGAAGTATAGGATCAGCACTGTAAACATTGCAACAACATGCTGTGTGCTATAAACCTCCAGCTGTTGCTGCGACTTCAAAACGCAGATATGGGGTAAACATCACTTTAATATCATTCAGTTCAGTTTAATTTAAACAGTTAAAAGCATATTAGGCGTCAAACAACATCACAACCTCTTTAAGAGTGATACACTTAAGTGTCCTCCTAGACTTCAGTTCATGGCAGCAGGTAAACACCGTGAGGACGCTTCCCTGCTTCAGCCTATGTAACCCCGTGAGTGATAACACACTGCAGTCTTCTGTAGCACATCCTCGTGTTGTCTGTAATAGTATTGTCATACTGAAGTTTTAAAAACGTCCATTTCCCGCTAATATTTAAGCGCCACTGGGCGTGTTCATAAACACTGCTGATTTGCCTTAGTGTTCACCAGTGCTCAACAGAAATGACTGTGAAGGTCATCAGTTCACCGCTCTTCACAGATTGCAAACACACACACATAGACGGACATTGGAGCGTTTTAAAGCTGTGAAGATCAGTCGTTTCATCAGCGGATCGCTCGTCTGTGTTTGCACTCCTTAAAGGGCCACGAAACCCCCCTGTCTCAGCAGGGTGTTTTCACACCTCTAGTTTGAAAAAAGTCAGGAATGTGGGCGTGTCCAGCTCTGTTTAGGTGGGAGTGTCGGGGGAGGGAAAGAGGGAAGGACTTGCATAGAAGGGAGTTTCCATTTGGGCACGTGCTGATTTCACAGGCAAAACAAACATACAGAGGCTGATTTGATACCGCACGGCGAAGGAGAGAAAAAAAATCCTCCGCATTTCTCTGTAACTTATGTACTCGGTAGGTAGCGTCAGAAAGCCGTGTGTGTATAGACTATCCTGTCACAAAATGCGGCGAAAATCCTGCACGACGGGAATAGTTTGTGTTTACATGTTTACACTCGGAGAGCAGCATTAGCGGATCTTTCAGTCTATAATATTGCAGTGATATTAACATACTGTAAACTGAGTCACTAAATCATTTTGACTATGGTATGTCTTTAAACACTGAAAGAGCACTGCTGACCACGAACTAACATTGCAATATGGGTTAAACAAAGGGCAGTCCACTGCAAACACTTACCAAATCTGTAGACAGACAATCAAACTGGAGCTGTGTCTTTTTATTAAAAGGAGACGAGCGGCAAATCTGGATTTCATCATTTCCAGATGAGAAAAGCTCTCGGGTAAAAATGTTCCTTACAAACGCATTTCTGTCGCGTGTCGCGTGCACTGTAATCCACACATGAGTCCAGCAGCTCTCTCATAGAGGGAAAATGAAAACAAAACCTTCATTGCAGCACATTAATAAACGCAACACCGACGACTCGTGTCTCCAAATTCTTGTTCTTTCACTTGTTTTGGCAACACAACGTGGCGTCTCTCTGCCGTCTGTACAGTGTAAACAGGTAAACAGTCTCCGGAGCTATCATGCATATTAATGAAGTTTCGCGTCATACACAATAGAGCGCGCTGATTGGTTTGAAGCACGTCTTTGTCATGAATTAATGCCGCACACTCAGATACGTCACAATGTTCTCGAAAGGACACACAGCGACTCTCCTTGCTGTATTTACACCTAAGTATCTCATGGCCGTAACGCAGCTTCAAAAATTAGTTTCAAACCGGAAGAACGAATTTGCTCAAAA
>LR812533.1:57742117-57834617 GCA_903798195.1 Danio kyathit | reverse complement strand
TCCCGATGGTGAATGCGGTTATACTCATGGCAGGTATTATTTGGTACTTTGGTCATTTATTTCACTGATCTGGCAACCGTCAAACGTCATCAGGGAAACAGTTTGAACTTCCGCTTAGTAAAAAAACATTAGTGTTCCATTTGGGACGCAGTTATCCAACATGTGCGCCCAATAGCTCCGCCCCTTCCACTACGTGAGCAAAGCTGCGGTCGTTGAGTGGGTAAAGTCTAGGGCTTCGTCTAAAACCGCATACTTCCATACTATATAGTACGCTAAAATCAGTATGCGAGCTGAGTAGTATGTCCGAAATTCATAGAAGCTTCCGGCAAGATTCTGAGGTGCGCATCCCATGCAAGCTGCGCTATCCCATGATGCCCCGCGAGAGAATTCATGAATGAGAGTGAAGTGTCGCAACTGACGCAGATAGGTCACGTGACCATAACAAAATGGCGGATGTAGTACGTCCAAATTCCATTCATACTTCTCCCATTCATCCTGTATAGAACACACTTTTCTAACCGCCGAGAAGTACGTTTAAATTCAAATGCAGTACCTACTGAGTAGTTGGCGGTTTCGGACGCAGCCCATGATACGCAGCCGGCCGGAAGTGCGATATACACATTAATATAGCAGCATTTTTTATGACACTGTATAACAATAATCACTATTTTTTTCAGTACTGTGACGGTTGGGTTTAGGGTTGGGGTGGGGGTAGAAAATACAATAAATGGGAAATTTACTAAATAATATAAATAATTCTCGCTAACTTCCGGCCGCAACCATATCCAATCTAGCAACAACCCGTTGAGTGCGTGAAGTGTCCATCATTCCACACTTCATTTTACCGGTTGAATGAGTGCATCATCCGGGTAATTAAAGTGCACTTATTATTATTATTTGAGTTTTCAGTGTGAACGCACTACTTACACTATTTATACTCCAAAATGGCGTAGAATAGTGCAAAAGTATGCGATTTGGGACACACCTTAGGTCTCCTCTCCACCAATCATCTGGTGTGTGGCGTGCGGTCTGCTGCAATATGGCTGCCATCAGGGGCGTTGCTAGACATAAAGCTCTACTGGGGCACCCCCCCCCCCACACACACACACACACACACACACAACAAATGATTAATAAATAAAAGTATTATTGTTATTGTACAATTATTATTCTAAACTACAGAAATTAATCCTAAATGTAACTGGGAAACAACGTAAAGACACAACTGGAGTGATGCTAAGATCATTTAAGAAATCGTTTGCATGAATAATAATTTCATTTGAATTAAATTCTACAGACAATTCTATAGAATATAAAAAAACATGTTTTATAGAATTATCTGTTGTCTTAGACATGGCCGAGAATTAGGTTTATTAAGTCTTTACCTCCCTGACTCGTCAGCCCACTTTTTAACTTCATAAAAAAAATCTATCAGGAGGCATGCTTATCACATTATTTAAACTTTAGTTTTGTCGACTTACAAAACTCACTGCGTGCCGTCACCTCCGCATAAAAGGCTCTTACGGCGGTTTCACAATGCATAAGCGGCGCGTGAGCAGCAAGTACTTTTTTCGGCGTGCATAACAACCAGGGCTCCCACCGGGAGAAGAGCAGGGCGTCCGGGTCCAGCAGGAGCGGTGTGTGAGGCGCGCAGGTGTGGTTTTCTGCGCACATGCAGAGATGCGTCAGTTTGCTCTTTGATTAAACTACACTGCTTTCACCAGTGTTGGTTCGGTTGCACACAGAGAATAACGTCTTTATTCTGGGAGTACCCCTCTTAATAAATACACTTTGGATATGAAGTAAATCATAACTCCACATGTTTACTGGGGCACTGGTGATTTTTACTGGGGCACGTGCCCCAGTAAATTGGGTCTAGCGACGCCCATGGCTGCCATCACGTCATCCAGGTGGATGCTGCACACTGGTGGTGGATGAGGAGATTCCCCCCTTGAGTGTCTAGAAAAGAGCTATATAAATGTATGGAATTATCAGTGGCGGCTGGTCAATAGAGGGCGCTGGGGCGCCGCCCCCTTCAAGTTAGACCCCTTTAATATGTTAATGTTTATAATTACAAATATTAACAAAGTAAATTGATTTAATTATAACATTCTAACATTTATTGTAGTCCTACATTTATTGAAAAAAAATGTATGAATAATATTTTTCCATATGTGTGCGGGGCGCCGGACTAATGGGTGTCTATGTAGGTACACAAACTTTTGCAATGCACATGATATGACGATAAGCTCTAAGGCCGTACTCACACTATGTACAGTTGCCTTGAATCGGGCCAAAGCACGCTTGTCCCCCCTCCCGTCTCCCCCGACGGCCCGCACTCACATTACATTCGGGCCTGGGCACGCTTCCGTCATCGATGACGCGCTGTTCAGTGAGCGCTCTCGCTCAGCACAGTGGAGATTTCTTTAGTTAAGTCGTTTAAGTCGTTTGATATGCGGTGACACCTTACAGTCTATGGGTGACACGCAGTCTAATATTTCGCCGAACAGATCAGCTACTTTTGACGCTCATAAACAATCATAAAGTCCTCGTGTCGTGGTGCAGGAATTAGGAGGTTTGCTGAAGGCGCAGCTGACGTGCAGTGAGGGGTTTGCGTCTTTAATAATCTACGACAGTTTGCGTTCATTGAACAGTACGAATGATTAATTAATCCATATCAAACAGTCCCTTAAAAGTCACGTCTCGCTTTCAGTTTTCGGGCTCAGGCATGTTTTGCGCTCACACTGTAAGCTTACCGCGCCTGAGCCCAAGTGAACCGCGCTCTGGCCCACCTCTTCCAACCGGGCCAGGGCCACCCAAGTGTACCGTGCCTGAGCCCGATTCAGAGCACTCACACTTCTCAAACGATCCGGGAAACGGGCCTGGGCACGGTTCGGATAGCATAGTGTGAGTAAGCCCTTTGGCCGGTTTTAAATTGTCTTTGGGGCGCAGCGCTCTGCGTCCTGAACCCTCCCATTTTTGTTCTTAGAACGAATCATATTTGTTTTTATATGATTGGCCTTATGTGATTGGACCATTCTCACCAAGAGCTTAGAATGCAATTTCTCGAGATGAAGGAAAATTCTGTTGTATCTTTGCAAAAATATCCGTTCACAAGGCGTTTGGATGAAGAAAAAAAAATGAAAAGAGCTTGGACCAGATCGACCCTCCTTGCAAATTCACCAGTAGTCAAGTGATGGCGAGCGCGCGAATATTCGGGGCTTTTCCAGCACTTGTCATGACAAACGGAGTTGGCTGGCAGGTTGTGATGTAAGTCAAGCCTTTTACTATTTCTATGTTTGCTGTTTCAAACAGCATGACGCTAGAGAGGCTGAATGCATTGGCCATGCTGTCAATAGAGAAGAGACTGGTGACTGAGATGACTGACTTTAACCAAAAGGTTATTGAGAAATTTGCAAGCAAAAAAGGAGAGCAATCTCAAAAAAAGGAGAGCAAAATTAATGCCCCCCCCCACCTCCCCCCACACACACACGCACACGCATATTTTTTAACACCAGCCGCCACTAGGAATTATTACATATTATTATTAATGTTTAATTTGGGAAAAGTTATTTAAATGAAGTTAAACTCGTTTGTTTTGTTTTTATTTGGTTTCTTTTCAATTTAATTACATTTTATTATATTGTTTCAGTTTATTCTCTCCATCTTTTTCTTCATATTCATTTAGTTTTATTTTATTATATTTCATTAACATTTTCATTGTGTGATTCCACAGATTTAATCTTTTAGGTCATTCTTTCATTTTCTTTTCGGCTTAGTCCCTTTATTCATCAGGGGTCATCACAGAGGAATGAACCGCCAACTATTCCTGCATACATTTTACACAGCGGATGTCCTTCCAGCTGCAGCCCAGTAGTGGGAAACACCCACACTCATTCACACACACACAGCAAAATAAACCACCAACTTATCCAGCAAATGTTTTATGCAGTGGATGCCCTTCCAACCGCAACCGATCACTGGGAAACACCCATACACACTCATTCACACACATACACTACAGAAAATTTAGCTTACCCAATTCACCTACCGATTTACAGGTCAATCTGGTTTCCTACTCTCACCTATGGTCATAGACAAGATCTCCGATACAAGCGGCCGAAATGAGTTTCCTTTGCAGGGTGGCAGAGCACACCCTGATGGATAGGGTGAGGAGCTCTGAGACCGGGAGGAGCTCGGAGTTGAGCCGCTGCTCCTCCACATCCAGAGAAGTCAGCTGAGGTGGCTCAGGCATCTGTTTCTGATGCCTCCTGGACGCCTACCTAAGGAGGTGTTCCAGGCATGTCCCACCGGGAGGAGGCCTCGGTGAACACCCAGGACACGCTGAAGGGACTATGTCTATCGGCTTGCCTCAGGATCCCCCCCGAGGAAGCTGGAGGGAGAGAAAAGTCTGGGATTCTCTCCTAAGACTGCTGCCTCCCCGACCCGGCCCTGGAAAAAAAAAGGAATAGACAATTCCCCTATAGCGCATGTGTTTGGACTGTGGAGGAAACCGGAGCAAACTCACACCAACACGGGGAGAACATGCAAACTCCACACAGAAATGCCAACTGACCCAGCCGAGACTCGAACCAGCGACCTTCTTGCTGTAATTGTGCTCTCCACTGCGCCACCGTGACGTCCTTAGTTTGATTGTAATTAAATTGACTTATTTTCATTTGATCTCATTACAATTTAAGCTGCTAATTAGTTAACTACATGTATTTAATTTCAGTTTTTTATTTTAATTAATTTTAGCTGTTGTAGTAGTAGTAGTAGTAGTAGTAAACTTTATTGTCCTTGAAAGGAAATTTGTTATGAACATCATCATATTGCTGCAAAACATACAATAAAACAATACAAAATACAGTATTTACAATAATAATCAAGATAAACTCTTGTTAAACCCACCGAAACATATTCAATATTTCGTTTGTTTATTGATTTTAGTATTTTTTATGAATAATTAATTTTATTGAATTTTCTCAATTGATTATTTTTATTATTTTGATTTTTTTGAATATATCTACGCTCCTGTTCGTGCTTTTATTTTGAAATATCGCGGACATCCCCTCTACACGGAAGTTCGCTTCATATCAACATGAGCAAACACCTCAGCAGCTGTCAACGCACACTCATACACACCTCAGACAACTGTAAATAATTTCTTACAGAAATCGAGTGTGTTATAGCGGAGTGTGTGTGTGTGCGCCGAGCGTGTGTAATTAATATCATCGTTATATTCAGCGTGTGTTTGTGAGGAGCGGAGGAGGATGAGAAATAACGGCTCTTGATGATGCTGATGAAGAGATGATGCTATTCAGGCCTGCAAATTATACACACACACTAAAACACACACATTAACACACACACACACGCTCAGAATGGACACTTTTCTGGACTTCGAGGACTGTATCAGAGACTCTCCTGCATTCAGGTATCAGTTAAATTCATTTCAGTTATACTATATTCAATTAAGTTCAAGTTTATTTGTATGTTTGTTGTTATATTTTATTATATATGTTTATTTTCACAGTAATAATTGTTTCACAGCAGCTTTACAAATGGTGTAGGTTATTGCATTACATTTAGAAATGTTACTATAACTTTATTATTTACTAATATTGTTGACTAATTAACGAAGATTAATCATTAATACCTTTAACTGTTACATTTATTATATATAAGCATAGTTAACCTGCAGTTATTAATATACAGGCGATCATTTCTATTCAAGTTTATTTATTTCTATAGCGCTTTTCACAGTAGTTATTGTTAAGAGCAGCTTTACAAAAGGAGCACAACATTGCATTACAATCAAAATCAGAAATGTTAAGGTTATTAGTTAGCATAGCTTTATTAGTTACTAATAACTTTAACTAATTAACTAAAACTGACTATTGTTTGTTTCCTGTGAGTTTTGGGTTTAAGGTTAGGGTAAAGTACACAATATACTGAAGAGTAGAAACAATATTAATATAGCTATGGAGAGTCCCTATAAAACATCTGTGTGTGTGTGTGTGTGTGTGTGTGTGTGTGTGTGTGTGTGTGTGTGTGTGTGTGTGTGTGTGTGTGTGTGTTTTCAGACAGTCTCTGGATAAATGTGAGGCTGACATGTCTGAACTGGAGAGTCGTGTGGAGAAAGTAAGATATTCATCATAGATTTGTTTTTTCCTCACTGACGTTTGCTTGAAGGATTTGTGACAGTTTTTTCATCATATTTTATTCTGCATTGTAATCTGTATATTTTTACATGACATTTTTGTTTATGTTTTTAGAGTTATATATTATTGTGGGTGTTATTTATATATATTTTTTTCCTCATGGTTTCATGTTCTCTATTTTTATATCTTCTAATGCAGTCATGCATACATCTTTTTACGTATATTTTGGTATAATCTTGTTTTTTTACTTTATTTTAGTTTACATTTTGTATTGTTTTACTTATATTTTACTTTATATTTTGAGCCATTTTTATTTTATAGTACATATAGTAGTAGTTGTTTTATGCAGGGTTCGTACGGGTGCTGGAAATCCTGGAAAATGCTTGATTTTTAATATAGTGTTTTCAAGGTTAGAAAAGTGCTTGGATTCTGGACAAAGTGCTTAAACCTGCTTGAATTTAAAATAGCAGGGCTTGAAATTGCGACCGTTTTGATTGCATATGTGCCCCAAATGTTATCTATGCAAGCTCAAAATATGTTTGGGAACATTTGTGTGAGTGCATAAAATTGTTGCAGTGCGACCAGCTTTCATTGCAAAATTTTCTCCGCATGCACATATTTAGGAGACGTTCACGCAGAATGCATATTTAAACCTAAAAAACGCCAAACGCAGCACTCAGGAATAGTTGAACCTTTTAACTGTCACCATTTGACAGGTGGGACATTTGCATACAGTTACAACAGTATGTTAGTCCTAACCTAAAGTAATATTGACAATAATAAAAAGTAATATTAATGAAAGCTTACCAACTGTGGTTTCCATATTTGGTGACTGATTTTCAAAACAGCTAACATAGGAACAGTTTATTAACTTGCAGCAAGAATATTCTTGGATTCATAAGGATTTAATTTGTTTAAATATGACATTAAATATGAATAGCAATGCACATGAAATATCATGAACGACTGGTCATGAAAGTTTGGTACTACACCCAAACACAATCTGACTGTAAGCTCATTTTCTGAGATGCCAACTTTAGGTAGAAAGAGACCAAACTTAAAAAGATACTTCATCTAATAACTGAACTTTTGCTCCAAAGTATTCAACAATTTAAGTTGAAATGTCATGATGTGTTTTTTTAAATAGCACAATGAATTAAAATGGAAAAAGTACATCATAAACGTAATTTACGGTGGTTGTTAGGTCCTGGAAAAACATAAAAATGCACCTTGAAAGTGCTTGAAAAATGCTGGAATTTGAAGTTAGAAAAGGTGTAAGAACCCTGTTTATGGTTTAGTTTATATTTGTTTATATTATAATGCTATAATACTTTTTAAGTGGCTAAACATTCATATTCTGGTCAGTATGTTTTTTGTTAGGTATTTACAGTCTTATGCAAAAATTTGGGGCTGCATAATTATGTGCTCTTTCTTTATAAGAGAATATCGCAGTGAAATGCCATTCAGTTTCAAAAGAAAGCTAGATGATGTTATGTTTTTTAGACAGAAATACGTAGTGTAGCAGTACTGAGATGTGTGAAATTAGATTGAAACTGAAAAATAGGCAATGCAAAAGTTTGGGCACCCTCTCTTTTGTGTTGATTTCAAAACCTCTAGTCACTTAATGCTGATTGATTACTACACAAAATTGATTTGAGTGACTCATGCTGCGTCCCAATTCGCATACTATCCATCCTAAATGGTATTTAAAAATAGATTTAGTATGTCCCAAATCATAGTATGTCGAAAAGAGTATGCCAAAGGTTCCCGGATGGTTTACTATTTCCGGTCAAAATGTTAAGTGTAGAAGCGTCCATACTCTGACCACTGATATTGCCCACAGTGCATTGCGCGTTGGACGTGAAATCGATTAGAACTACAAACACGGGTGAAAAGTGTAAACAAACTACAAACATGATGGACGCGCGAGACCAACCGTCAAGCAGAGAGGCTTCGGTAAAGATGTTTGTATGACTGTTAATTAATATCCAACCCACTGGAGAATATTTAAATACCATTGTCTGTGTTATATTTCATCTGCAACAACAATACTGAACTTATATAAAGACGTGTTTGGACATTAACGTCTGAATGCATAAATATCCAAACACCTGAGGAGATTTCTCTGCATGAAAGACTCGTGAATGGCAGATTAACCTGCTGCTGCTTCTCCAATAAGGTAGGAAATTAAATACGACAGAAATGTGGACGATGTGTGGAGGATTGACAGGGCTCATAACTAAGCAGCATAACGATCTGGGGTGCGTTTCCCAAACAATAACGTAACTCGGGGCTGAACTATCATAGTACGATGCATAGTTTGGGAAAAGAACTATGTAGTGACGAGTGTTTCCCAAAACCCGTAGTTTCTCTGTCGCAGATCCATCGCTTGAACCACGTTAGTTATAACAGAAAACGCCCATAATGATGCTCTAAACGGGGTGGAGTAACTTTTCTAGAATACAACCCCATCATTTATTTGTGCAAATTATATTGTTTTACACAAACACGCATTTAAAATAAAATCCAATATTAGTTTTGGTAAAAACATGCACTCGCTTTCTATATTAATTAAAATATATGTAAATGGCACATATAGGACCAATGATTGCTTTACAGATATTATTGAGGATATTACATATTATATTCTAAATCATAAAATCACTTACAAAAGCGAACACTATTCTAATATCATATATAAATCATATAAATAAATAAATAATGCGGCTATTTATTAAGAAATTAAATGTAATATTTATTATTTATTAGAAAATGAGAAAAAATTCTATTTTAATAATAATATTAATGATGATGATGATTATTATTATTAAGTAGGATATTGTTTATTTATTTTTTGAAAAGTCTGCTTTTACAATTTTAGCACGTGCAAACCACTGCAGATATGCTCTCACCAGCAGGCCCATGTCGTATACAGTACAGATACTTCATAAATAACCCAGCGTAAATTAAAAGCATTAACGTATGCTATGTTTTTTGTTTTCACAAGCTTTGTAGACGTAACCTAAATTCCGCTTTGAAATGTCATGAGGCTGTGTTCAAAATGACATCAAAGTTTTCAAAGTGCACTGCGAAGGGAGCGCAATTGTAAACATGAAGATCGCTAAAACTGTAAAAAAATATTTTGAAAGCCAATTACATCTAAGAGAGATGACTTTAATGCTTTTTTATTTTTAATTATTCCAACTTTGAATGTTAGAATGTTCTAAATGAATAGGGCATAGGGGGGATAAGTGGGAATAGAACACAGCCAGGAACTGTGTTTCAAACTACAGCTCCAGAGGTGTCGCTTCAAGTGCTCAAGTTTGCGACGCAGTTTGCGAATGTTCGTTGGAGCGATGGATTTGGGAAACAGCAAATCAACAAACTATGTTTGTAACGACGGAACTTGCGACCTTAGTTAGCTAATGATGGTTTTGGGAAACGCACCCCTGTTAATGAGGAAGTAGTGTGTTCCAAAGCTTGCATACTCTTCTGTTACACACTCAAAAGTATGTATTTTCCCTTCACAAAAAAAGTACTTACTTTTAGGGCGTAGTATAAGTATGTGGATTGGGACGCAGCATCAGTGAACCTTAACAATCCTAACACATGTGCGTATTTAAGATAGCTGATGGCTAGTTGTGCTTCTTCTTATTGTGAACCTGAAAGTAGCAACATGGAAACCTCAAAAGAACTTTCTAATGACCTAAAAACTAGGATAATTCACCAACATGAATTAGGAGAAAAATGCAAAAAGCCATCACAAAGGTTTAATGTCTCTATCTCCACTGTCAGGAATATAGCAAGAAAATGGAAGGCCACAGGAACAATTCTTGTGAAGGAAAGATGTTCTAGACCAGGGCGGTCCAGACTCGGTCCTGGAGGGCTGGTGTCCAGGAGAGTTTAGCTCCAACCCTAATCAAACACACCTCAACTAACTAATCAGGCTCTTTGTATATATACTAGAAACTTCCTGGCAGGTGTGTTGAGGCAAGTTGGAGATAAAGGCTGTTTCTCAATTCCAAGAACCCAGAGAACGGACTTGCATTCTTGTGAAGACCGGTCTTGCCAGGTGTCCTCGGAAGAATGAACTCGGGAGACCGCGAGAACAGAGAACACGTCCTGTGAGAAATGAGATGCTGCGTTCTTACTGATGGTCACGTGACCTTCACGCGTTTTTAATGGAAAACTATTTACACATTACAGCATTCATACAGTGGTTTATTGTTTTTCCCCTTTTCAAAATATATACTATGCATAAAGACTTTACAAATATACGTTGTACAGATTTTAATACGAATTTCAGCAAATAAACACTCTTAATGTGTTTATTCCTTTATTAAGATGTTCATGATAATGTTTACTTTCACCGTTTCATTTAGGGAAACTCCTGAGGTAAATAAGTTATATCTCTGAAGTTTAATAATAAACCTATATAAATAGCAATGGCTCAAGTCTGCATCCATGCGTCCTCGATATCAAGAACACATCCGGGAAGTTTCATGCATCCTCCGTTCTTGCGGTCTTGAGTATTGGAACTGAACTTTGGCAGTTGATGATGACGTTACACGAGAACACGAGGACGCATGACCGCTGAAGAACGCATGTTGAGAAACAGCCAAACTCTCCAGGACACTGGCCCTCCAGGACCGAGTTTAGACACCCCTGTTCTAGACGAAGAAAAATATTTGAAAGGCAAAGGCGAAGAATGGTTAGAATGGTCACAGACAAACCACACACCACCTCCAATGAGCTCCAGAAACATCTCGCTGCTAATAATGTCATTGTGCATCGTTCCACAGTTCAGCACACTCTTCACAAAGAACAGCTCAAGGGAAGGTGATGCAGAAGAAGCCTTTTCTGCATTCTGCCAACAAGAAGAGTCGTTGGAGGTATGCAAAGGCTCATCTGGACAAGCCTGAATCATTTAGGAGAAATATACTGTGGACAGATGCCATAACCATAGGCGCTTTGCATGGCAGAAAAAGAACACAGCATTCCAGGAGGAGAACCTGCTCCCTACTGTAAAATATGGTGGAGGCTCCATCATTCTGTGGGGATGTGTGGCAAGCACAGGTACTTGAAACCTTGTCAGAGTTAAAGGTTGCACGGAATCCACTCAGTATCAGCAGATTCAGAAGAACAATGTTCAGGCATCAGTCAAGAGGCTGAAGTTATGACAGGGTTGGATGTTTTAGCAGGACAGGCCATATCCTGAGCAGCTGCTGTGGTGGTCATCGTGGAGTGAGAGCATGAGACTGACTCCTGTGATGCTCCAAGGACAGACGAGTCTTCGCTGAGGTCCAGCTTCCTGTGCCTAGACTGCAGCTCTGCACAAGATGTTTGGCCATAGGAGAACTGGTCGTGCCCAACTGAGCCTGGTTTCTCTCCAGGTTTTTTAAATCTTCACTTTCGCCAATTGGTGAAGTTTTTTCCTCGCCGCTGTCGCCTCTGGCTTGCATGGTTTGGGATATGTAGAGCTGCGTATTGATGGATTGGCTCTTCAGTGTTTGAACTTTCAGTAGTGATTATTAACCCACACTGAACTGAGCTAAACTGAACTGAACTTAAACGCTGAGAACTGAACTGACACTGTTTTAATTCACTATAATCTTCCATGTGAAGCTGCTTTGACACAATCTACATTGTATAAGCGCTATACAAATAAAGGTGAATTGAATTGAATTGAATTGACAATGACCCAAAGCACAGTTCCAGATCTACCAAGAAATTCATGCTCAGACACAATACAATGTTCCAGAATGGCCATCCTAGTACCCAGACTTGAACATCATCGAAAATCTATGGGTTGATTTGAAAAGGGTTGTTCATGCTTGGCACCCATTAAACCTGACTGAACTGGAGCAATTGTGCAAGGAAGAATGGCCCAAACAAAATTCAGGGACTATAAGAAGCATCTACAGGCTGCTATTTCAGCAAAAGATGGCTGTACAAATAATTGGTGCATTATTCTGCTGGTGTGCCCAAATTTTTGCCCCTGTCTGAATTTGTTAAACTTAAATTGCGTTGTATCTGTTGATTAAATAAATGTTATGTCAGATCTGAAATGTGGCTTTTTCTCTAAGGTATACATTTATCCAAATGAATTTGCTGATTTGAAAGGCAGTTCTGAAAATTATCAGGGGTGGCCAAACCTTTACATAAGACTGTATATTTAATTTTGCATACAATTTTCTAACTTATAATAACTCATATATGTGTCTCATGTCATTATACCCATTAAATCTTTAATTAGTGTTGATGTTTGTGTGTCAGGTGATGAAGTTGTGTGGTCAGATGGTGGACGCAGGCCAGAATTACACCTCCTGCAATCAGCTTTTCCTCTCCGCACTGAGTGAATTCACAGCGTATCATAAGAGTGACGGAGTTATCCTGGTGAGCAGCACAGACCGATGACGCTCTCCAACACAAACTTGTTTTAGCAAATGAAGACTAATAATATTGGTGAAAGAAAAACATTTATTAACTGAAATAAAATATTTATTAAAAAAAATATATTTACTAAAATTTTTATTATTATAATTAAAAGTGTCACAATACATGATAATCTAAAACTAAATGAAACTAACAAAAAGTCATTGAAAAATTAAATGAAATAAAATTAAAATCAGCAAAAATAATAGTACGGTGGCTCAGTGGTTAGCACTGTGGCTTCACAGCAAGAAGGTCGCTGGTTCGAGTCCCGGCTGGGCCAGTTAGCATTTCTGTGTGGATTTTGTATGTTCTCCCCGTGTTGGCATGTTTCGTTCTGATTTATCAGGGGTCGCCACAGCAGAATGAACCACCAACTGTCCCGTCATATGTTTTACACAGTGGATGCCCTTCCAGCCACAACCCAGTTCTGGGAAACGCCCATACACACTCATTCACACACACACTCATACACTACAGCCAATTTAGTTCATCAATTCCCCTATAGTGCATGTGTTTGGACTGTGGGGGAAACCGGAGCACCCGGAGGAAACCCACGCCAACACGGGGGAGAACATGCAAACTCCACACAGAAATGCCAACTGACCCAGCTGGGACTTGAACCAGCCGTGAGGCCACAGTGCTAACCACTGAGACACCCACTTGCTAAAACTAAATATATAAAAACTAAATAAAAATGTGTTCACAAAATAAAAACTGCTTGTGTTTCTGCAGAACTGCCTGCGCCAGTTTAACCAGGGCCTGCAGGAGATGATCCAGTTTCAGACGGTCAGTGTGTGTGTGTGTGTGTGTGTGTGTGTCTTGTAGGGGTTTATGTTATCACAGTCGAGTCGATGTTGACGTCATCAATAAAACACAAGATGCAAATGTTTTGCAACACGCCACAGTTTGCTGTTTATTTGCAGGAAATACATACACATGCTGTTTGACAGCTCATAACATGCTGCAAAAACAGCGCAACATTACTAACGACTCATTTTAGTGCTAAACAAATGCACTGGCAACACTTTCATTTCGTTAATAACGCAACATCAGCACCCGGGCTAGTTTAACTCCTAAACAAATGCAACACATTGATCACTGCAGGTTCTAGTAGGAACGTATCACTAACAGATGTGTTAGGGCAGAAGTAATGCGTTCATCATCAGCACACAGATTAATGTGAAGCTATTTCATAACCACATAACGCACGAAAGACAAATGCTATAACTTTAAGCCTTATAGACTGTCAGAGTCCTGCTCAGATGCATATTCTATGATAGTGCATGCTAGAAAGCTGCTCAAGATCCTGCTCAAGTCAGGCGTTTTTCACAGTTACTGGGTTTTCAGACGTCTCCTCGCTGCACATCTTCACTGTGTTGACCGGGTATGATATTACACATGCTGTGAAGTTCACATCACTTCAAAAACCACATGATCTACAGCACATGAATCAAAAAGAGTCACAGCAGTGCATTAAATGCTCGAAAAAATGCTTTTGTCTTGTTTCTAGTCCAAATGTACAATTATTCTTTTACTTGTCTTGATTCTGATTGGCTGCGATTAAATGATTTCAATAATCTTCAACAGTTCATGCTGGAGTTTATCCAGAAAAATGTGTTTCCATCATAGTTCATGCTCACTTTTTTTCTTATCAGATGCAAAGATAATCCTACTCGGTGGGTGCACATATGTTTTTGTATTTGCATTTTAAAAATGTGTGCACATCTTGGCGTTTCCATTGAGCAGGTTTTATAGAATATTCCCAAATATGCATCAAAATAGGTGGATGGAAACTTGGCTATTCTGCTAGACACAATATAAACATACAAAGAAAGAGTGTGAGAAATGAGTCTGTTCTGAAGGGGATCTGTGCTTATTCAATAACAGAGATGTGTGTGTGTGTGTGTTTTGCAGATGCTGTTTGATCAGACACAGAGAGCCATCAGCCAACAGCTCACAAACCTGCTTTCACAGTATGTGACAAAACCCATCAGGACATTATTGACATTTTGTGTGTGTGTGTGTGTGTGTGTTTGTTCGGGGAAAAAGTTTGAAATAAATGCTGGTTTGCTCTGTGGCAGGTTTGTCCCGCAGATTCGGGAAACGCGGCGTGAGTTTGTGCGGATCGGAGACGATCTTGATTCTGCGGTGGTGAAGAACGCTCAGGTCAGTCGACACAAACCTGTGGATGCAGAAAGAGCGACGCACCTGCTGCTCGCCACGCGCAAATGCTATCAACACTTCGCTCTGGATTACTGCCTGCAGGTGATTAACACTGCTCATGTTACCCAGTTTACACTAGATTTTAATAAGGTATTAATGAAAGAGAATGGATGTTTGTAATAATGTATAAAATGAAACTGGTTTTGTATATTTTACTATTTTATGTACTGTGTGTGCAGGAAGAGAATCGCTCCCACTAGGGCTTGGTGATTAATCAAAAAATAATCGAAATCGGCATTCAGAACCTATAATCAATCTAATTTTCCCAGGTCGATTTTATCGATTATTTTCCCTACTGAGTGTACACACTCTGTTAATGCTGATTTAAACTGATTTATATTGAGAGCACTCGTATGGTCCAGCGCAGCCTTTGTGCGGTTGCATACCCACACACCTCTCAAAAATCTACTTACACGTTGCGAAGACTCATAGTGCAAGCTCTGTGATTGGTCGGTTTGGTAGCGTTGACACACGTGGTACAGCAGAGAGCCGGTTGGAGCCAGTGTTTACAAGCGTGGAATCCCGTGGATGAGCTGTCTTGTGTTTACCTTATTATTAAAGTTGTCCCCCGGCTCCTGCCTCTGAATGAGCGGGTTTTAACTTCTTGTACATTAAGGTAGCATTCAGATAAAAACAGAAACCCCATGAAGAAACTCAACACAGAAGAACATAAACACCCGCTGCCAGCTAGAGTTTCAGAAGTGTTATTGCAGAGCAACACAAACAGCACGCTGAACTATGCACAAGGCAAGCGCTGTGGGTCACGCCGATCACTCGACGCAGACTTTAAAGGCTGATTTATTGACCTTATTCTTCAATGCGGAAGTGCGCTCGTTTTTGCGATTGTTTTAGAACTTCCGATTCAGTCGCCTATGGGAGAAATGACTAGGAATAATAAACGGCTGAAAACGGTCAAACTACTCGCTCTACAAACAAGTGTTTGCATGATTATACAGACAAAATAGAATAATATTATAATAAAATATCAGTTTGCAACATCAAGCAGCAGAACGAGCTGTTTTTAACGTCTAAAAATGAATGGAAGTAAATGAGACCGGAAGTCTCGAGCCAAAATGATTCAAATGGCTGCGCCCGCTCGTATGCAGAGAATAAGGTGAATACTTCTGGTGCCACTTTGCAGCCACATGATCTCTGGTCAAGTAAGATGATGGACCCGTTCTTGAACCTTACTTTGCACTACATTGACGGTGATTGTAAGCTGCATCAGAGATGCCTTCAGACGGCATATTTTCCATTACATTTAAATTATTATTTACATTAAAATATTTGTTTACAGAAGATGCAAGAAATGCACTGTTTTAAATATTATTTACAGGATAAACAAGAGTTATTTCATTCAGAAGAGATCCTGCTTATTTTCTACTTTTAATATGAAAAACGCTGAAAATATATATTTTTTTTTCCCAAAAGTTATTTAATTTCACTTTTTATAAGAATAAAGTGACTGTTGGTTTTATGCAATGTGTGCTTTAATTTCAGTTGTTCATCGTTGATGTTCAATAAATAATCACAGATAGTAGATAGTTTCCTTCAATTATTTTAAAATCAAGTAATGCACCCTTCATTCAGAAATCTCTGACTTGTAATATGCGAGCATATTTACTGTACAAAACTTGTCCGAGAACTATGAGGATAAAAAAAAATATATACATTTATAAAAATAAAATAATCGTTCATCAATCGTAATCGAGTTAAATGTTTAATTAATTTAGGCCAAATCGCCCAGCCCTGGCTCTCACTCAGTAGCGTGGACATTGCTTTGGTTATATGGTTTTGTCTTTTTTTTTAGTCATTTGGGATGCAGTGACACACAGTTAAATCTTTTGCTGAACAGATCCAGCACTGTTGACGCTCATTAATGTTCATAAAGAGGGGTTTGCATCTTTAATAAACTATGACAGCTTATGTTCACTGAACAGTAACGAATGATTAAGAAATGCATATGAAACAGTCCCTTAAAAGTGACGTCGGGTCTTCAGTTTCGGGCTCAGGCGTGCTTTGCACTCAGACTACAAGCGTATTCAATTCATCTTTATTTGTATAGCGCTTTTACAATGTAGATTGTGTCAAAGCAGCTTCACATAGAAGATTATAGTGAATGTAAACAGTGTCAGTTCAGTTTTCAGTGTTTAAGTTCAGTTTAGTTTAGCTCAGTTCAGTGTGGGTTAATAATCACTACTGAGAGTCCAAACACTGAAGAGCAAATCCATCGATGCACAGCTCTACAGATCCCGAACCATGCAAGCCAGTGGCGACAGCGGCGAGGAAAAAACTTCACCAATTGGCGAAAGCGAAGATTTAAAAAAACCTGGAGAGAAACCTGGCTCAGTTGGGCACGACCATTTCTCCTATGGCCAAACGTCTTGTGCAGAGCTGCAGTCTAGGCGCAGGAAGCTGGACCTCAGCGAAGACTCGTCTGTCCTTGGAGCGTCACAGGAATCAGTCTCATGCTCTCCACTCCTCCATGACCACCACAGCAGCTGCTCAGGATACGGCCTGGTCCAGGATTATGGAAACCTTGGGATTATCTCGCCGCTAGCCTTGGATCGCAAGTCATGGTCTTCACCCCGCCAAAGCCCAACCGAACCACGCTCTGGCATACCTCTTCCAATCGTGCCAGGGCCGGCCAACTGTTTGATGATTCTGAGCACAACAAACAATTAACAACACAAAAAAAAAATCATTTTAAAGTTAATATATATATATATATTTGTTCTTTAAAAAGTATCGGAAATAATCTTTGCAAGTTATATCAAAAGTCCAATTTTCTCTCGAGCATGCATAAATAAATGCTTCTCCAGTGCTTTTGAGTGACTGCAATCAAACAGCATTGGTGTTTGATCAGGAGCAGACCTCTTAATGACATCATCCTGATGAGTGAATCTGATTGGCTGCTTCATGTTGGCTTTGACTCACGTCCTGTTTACTCTGGACTGACACACTGAACTCTGATTCCACACTCAAGTTACACATCAGTCACACACACAAAATATTCATTCATTCATTTTCCTTCAGCTTAGTCCCTATATTCATCAGAGGTCGCCACAACAGAATGAACCGCCAACTATTCCAGCATATGTTTTACACAGTACTGGGAAACACTCATACACACTCATTCACACACACACACACACTCAAACACTACGGCCAATTTAGTTCATCAATTCACCTGCAATGCTGTATATATATATTTTTTTTGCTGCAGAACATGATTAAAATATTTAGTTTTTCTTTCTTTCTGGCAGCTCAATAATTTCAAGGTCCAACAGAAGCTGGATATTCTGAATTCGGTGAGCTTTAATCAGAAAAATACTGTTTGTCAATCCGAAGCTCAGATGAATTTGACCTGACTACAATCCTCTTTATTTCCCCTCAGGTCTTCTCGTATTTTCACGCTCAGTACACGTTTTTCCACCAGGGGTTTGATTTGCTGAGAGATCTGGAACCAACCATGAAGACGATGGCCTCACAGGTCTCACACGCACACACTTAATAAAGCCCAGTACATGCACACAGTGTTAATATGTAGTTACATTGAATATGTGTGATGTGTGCATGCTCAGCTCTCCCAGCTGTCGACCGACTGCTCTGCCAAGAGGAAAGATCTGGAAAACACACACCTGCTCGTCCAGCAGAGGGTAAGAGATATCAATGCTAAAGTTAATGCTGAAGTTGCAGAAGTTTTCATGAACACATTTTGGGATTAAAAAAATTATTCATCCTCCTGTGAAATTTTCACAGTATTTCCTATATTTTTTCTTCTGGAGAAAGTCTTATTTGTTTTATTTCGGCTAGAATACAAGCAGTTTTAATTGATTTAAAGCTATTTTAAGGTCAATATTATTAGCCCCCCCTTAAGCAATATTAGTTTTGGATTGTCTCCAGAACAAACCACTGTTATACAATGACTTGCCTAATTACCCTAACTTTACCTTAATTAACCTAGTTAAGCCTTTAAATGTCACTTTAAGCTGAATACTAGTGTCTTGAAGAATATCTACAGGGTGGGCCATTTAGAATCAGAATCAGAATCAGAAAGAGCTTTATTGCCAGGTATGTTCACACATACGAGGAGTTTGTTTTGGTGACAGAGCTTCTACAGTGCAACAGAATTACAGAGACAGGACTAAAAACAGATAATAAATATATTTTAAAAAGTGAATGCAAATATACAAATTGACAAGTGTATGTACAGCTATATTACTATATACAACATAATATTTGCAGCTGTTATGTGCAAATTGGCATGTACAGTGTGTTGTTAAATAAGTGTATGTGTGTGTGACGGTCGTCACTAGATTTTCCTCATGATTAGATGAGTGATGTGTGATTGGATCACAGCTGTCAGCTGACACAAAGTTATTTAGAGTGCGTTGGATGGTGGTTCTCGCTCTCTCTCATTCATTCACTGTCACACAGTCAGCATGCAGGTGATTCCGGGTCACGGGGTCATGCTGCTGTGTGTTTGTAGAGAGCGCGGTTGTTTGCTTTGAGTCCGGTTGTTGTAACAATGCGTGTTTCGTACTGATTGCTTTTATTCTGAGGGAGAGGTGGTGTTCCTTAGAGTTAGGCGCGATATAAAACGTATGAGTGTACGAGTCCGTTTTCGATGCGGACGGTGAAGCGGCAACTTTTATGAATGAGAGTGTTTATTGGCGGAAGTTTTGTTTGTTATGATGTGTGTTGAACGCATCATGCGCTCGGGGTTGTTTGTGAAGTGAGGTGCGTACTTTTTATTTTTTTGGCGCTCGAGTTGCCTATTTGTTTTGGGTTTTTGCTTTTTGTTTGAAGGTTTGATCACTGCTGTGATCGAGATTTATTTGATGCAGTTTTCTGGGCCCAGTAGTGTCAACGGGTGATCGGGTAAGCAAATGTTTTTTTCTTATTTAAACTAATCAATGTTATGCGCTTTGTCTGATGTTATCTGTTTGCTAATTTGGATGTACAAAAGATTGAGTTCCGGGTAGAGAAACCATTTCAAAGTGCATTGAAATCACGATTGCTTCAGCGTGCACAATTGGAAATCTACTTTAGCGTATACGAACTGAGAGACATTACAAAGTGCATTGAAATCACGATTGCTTCAGCGTGCACAAATGGAAATCTACTTTAGCGTATATAAACAGAGACATGTCACTGTGCATTAAGATCACAATTGCTTCCGCGTGCACCAATGGACAATCTACTTTATAAAGCAGAGTAAGATTGAGTATATAAGTTTGTTAATGTGGTGATTTTGCCTTGTAATATTGTTATTATTATTTGTTGTGGGTAAAATTTGATTAATATTGTTTTTGTTTATTTAAAAGTGATGTACTTTATATCTTTATGATTGGTTAATCACCCGTTGATTGTTTTGTAAAGGTATTTAATAGGTATTGTGCCTGGGCCTAGAATTTTGAGTTTGATTGGGCTGTAATGAATTTAATGAAAATTTGTTGAAGTTAAGTTTTGTTGTTGTTGTTTTGTTTTTTTCTTTATTAATATATTGATTTGTTTGTTAATTTAAACATTTGATTTTGGTTTATTTGAATTAAATCATGCATCTGGTGAAACCTTATTTTTTATTTAATTGATTTATTTGAGATACTGTAGTGGGGTTGTTACCCCTGGCGCCCAACCCACTTTATTAGCCAAATACCGCTACAGATTTAGCGCCCAACGTGGGGCTCGAACCCACGACCCTGAGATTAAGAGTCTCATGCTCTACCGACTGAGCTAGCCAGGCCCATCTTGTCCAGCATAAGATTGCAGTTTCGACAGATGTTGTTGTGGCTCAAAAACCATACAGATTACCAATACACAAAAAGGAGATTGTTAAGGAGCAAATTGATGATATGCTGAATCGAGATATTATTCAGCCATCTCATTCGCCCTGGGCATCTCCTATTGTGTTAGTTCCTAAAAAAGAAGGAGGGCAGCGATTTTGTGTTGATTATCGCAAACTAAATGCAGTCAGTGAAAGTGATGCATTTCCTCTTCCCACAGTGAATGAAATCTTGGAGTCCCTTTCTGGGGCAGGGATATTTAGTACTCTGGACTTAAATAGTGGCTATTGGCAGGTGTCCATGGATCCAGAAAGTATGGCCAAGACCGCTTTTGTCTCACCTTTTGGCCTATATGAGTTTAAGGTGTTACCTTTTGGCCTGAAAAATGCACCGGCCACATTTCAAAGGCTTATGAATAGAGTTTTGTCTGACTATCTGGGACAGTGTTGTTTAGTCTATCTAGATGACATAGTCATCTATTTCGCCAATTTCCACCAACATGTCTTGGACCTCCAGAAAGTTCTAAGATGTTTGCAGAGAGCAGGACTAACTCTGAAACTTCAGAAGTGTCATTTCTGTTTAACAGAGATTAAGTTTCTTGGACATATAGTGACTACTGATGGTGTAAAGGCAGACCCTGCTAAAACAGAAGCTATTCAGAATTTTCCTGTCCCAGTAAATCTAAAGGAACTTCAACGGTTTCTGGGAATGAGTGGGTGGTACCATAGGTATGTACCCAATTTCTCAGATATTGCAGAACCACTAAATGCTCTAAAGAGAAAAGGAGTTCGCTTTCAATGGACAACTGAGTGCCAGGTAGCTTTTGACTGTCTTAAAAGGCATCTTTCCTCACCTCCTGTACTTGGACACCCCAATCACGCCCATACATTTGTAGTTTATACGGATGCCAGTTCAACCGGCTTAGGTGCTGTTCTTGCTCAACGACCCTCCACCTTTGGTGCATCTGAGGAAGTGTTGGCATATGCTAGCCGTACTCTGACCACAGCAGAGAAAAACTATTCTACAACTGAACGGGAGTGTTTAGCAGTGGTTTGGGCGGTAGAAAGGTGGCGGCATTATTTGGAGGGAAAATCCTTCATTGTAGTCACTGATCATGCCTCCCTTCTTTGGGTGTTTAACACTACCAAAACCAACTCCCGACTAATTCGCTGGGCTCTGAGACTGCAAGAATTTGAGTTCATTCTGGAGTATCGTAGGGGGAAGCTTAATAGTGCCCCAGACGCTTTGTCTCGAATTGACATTCCTGATTCTCCTCCAATGATGGCTTCCTATGTTCATCAGCAAAGTACAGACAGTATAGTGTCACTGTTTCCTCTTTGTGATGAGGATATTTGGATTGCACAGCAACAAGATGTAGAAATCCAAAGGATATATCAGAGTTTAGCCGAAGGAAAGCAGAGTGATGAGACATCTGGTTCTGAGTTTGTTGTTTTAGAGGATAAGGTCTATAGGAAGGTGTCTAATCCTACAAAAGGAACCCATTTTCAGATTTATGTCCCTCACACACTCCGACAAATTTTGTTGGAGGCATATCACTCCAATCCATTGAGTGGGCATTTTGGGCGTTATAAAACACAAAAAAGGTTAATGCAAGTTGCCTTTTGGCCAAATATGTGGAGAGATGTATCTGACTTTGTGAAGAACTGTACTAGTTGTCAGCAGAATAAACCAAAGTGTCGTAAGCCTGCTGGAAAACTTCAGCAAACTGAAGTGCAGGAACCCTGGGAAATGCTTGGTGTGGACCTTATGGGGCCACTGCCTCGTAGTACCCTGGGTAACACTCAGTTGTTAGTTGTTGTGGACTATTACAGTCACTGGGTTGAGTTATTTCCTCTTCGCAAAGCTACTGCTGGAATAATTGCCCAGACACTTAGGAAGGAAGTACTGACTCGATGGGGTGTTCCGAAGTTCCTGCTATCAGACAGGGGACCTCAATTTACATCTGAGATTTTGAAGGATTTATGTAGTAGATGGGGAGTGGTACAAAAATTAACAACAGCATATCATCCCCAAACTAACTTTACGGAACGCGTGAATCAGGTGATTAAAGTCATGATCTCATCTTACGTGTTTGGTGAGCATAATCGGTGGGATCATTACTTACCAGAGTTGAGATATGCCATTAACACTGCTGTTCAGGAGAGTACTGGATACTCCCCAGCAGAGTTATTATTGCACAGAAATCTGCGAGGACCTTTTGAACTGGTGTTAGAGCCTCATCAGACTGGTCTTAGAGTTCTTAACGATTTGCAGGAAGTGGTAAAAAGAAATGTGCGTAAAGCTAAGGAAAAACAGAAGCGTTTGTACGATGCGAGACGAAGAGATGTGCATTTCACAAGAAATGATAGAGTTTGGATGAAAGCACATCCTCTTTCTAAGGCTTCTCAAGCATTTGCAGCTAAATTCGCAGCAAGATGGATTGGGCCTTATCGAATTGTGGAAAAGCTTGGTCCGGTGAACTATCGGATTGTTAGGGAGGATAATGGGGAAGATTTGCGTACAGTTCATGTGTGCAATTTAAAACCTGCATTTCCCTCTGCAGGGGACTTAGATCGTAGAGAGAGAGAAAAAGTCTTGAAAATTTTTGTTGAAGAGTCCGAAGATGAGGAATTTCTTGGATTTGAATAGTCCTGAGATCTAGTATTCACTTGTCTGATTTTTATATTTATAGATCAGATTATCTGGTGAGTAGAGTTTTAGTGTGGAAAGCTGTTGAAAGTCTTTTTTGTTGTAAATAGGTATAGATCACAGCCTCTAACTTTGACTGATCCTTTTCCATGGGGGGGAGAGTGTGACGGTCGTCACTAGATTTTCCTCATGATTAGATGAGTGATGTGTGATTGGATCACAGCTGTCAGCTGACACAAAGTTATTTAGAGTGCGTTGGATGGTGGTTCTCGCTCTCTCTCATTCATTCACTGTCACACAGTCAGCATGCAGGTGATTCCGGGTCACGGGGTCATGCTGCTGTGTGTTTGTAGAGAGCGCGGTTGTTTGCTTTGAGTCCGGTTGTTGTAACAATGCGTGTTTCGTACTGATTGCTTTTATTCTGAGGGAGAGGTGGTGTTCCTTAGAGTTAGGCGCGATATAAAACGTATGAGTGTACGAGTCCGTTTTCGATGCGGACGGTGAAGCGGCAACTTTTATGAATGAGAGTGTTTATTGGCGGAAGTTTTGTTTGTTATGATGTGTGTTGAACGCATCATGCGCTCGGGGTTGTTTGTGAAGTGAGGTGCGTACTTTTTATTTTTTTGGCGCTCGAGTTGCCTATTTGTTTTGGGTTTTTGCTTTTTGTTTGAAGGTTTGATCACTGCTGTGATCGAGATTTATTTGATGCAGTTTTCTGGGCCCAGTAGTGTCAACGGGTGATCGGGTAAGCAAATGTTTTTTTCTTATTTAAACTAATCAATGTTATGCGCTTTGTCTGATGTTATCTGTTTGCTAATTTGGATGTACAAAAGATTGAGTTCCGGGTAGAGAAACCATTTCAAAGTGCATTGAAATCACGATTGCTTCAGCGTGCACAATTGGAAATCTACTTTAGCGTATACGAACTGAGAGACATTACAAAGTGCATTGAAATCACGATTGCTTCAGCGTGCACAAATGGAAATCTACTTTAGCGTATATAAACAGAGACATGTCACTGTGCATTAAGATCACAATTGCTTCCGCGTGCACCAATGGACAATCTACTTTATAAAGCAGAGTAAGATTGAGTATATAAGTTTGTTAATGTGGTGATTTTGCCTTGTAATATTGTTATTATTATTTGTTGTGGGTAAAATTTGATTAATATTGTTTTTGTTTATTTAAAAGTGATGTACTTTATATCTTTATGATTGGTTAATCACCCGTTGATTGTTTTGTAAAGGTATTTAATAGGTATTGTGCCTGGGCCTAGAATTTTGAGTTTGATTGGGCTGTAATGAATTTAATGAAAATTTGTTGAAGTTAAGTTTTGTTGTTGTTGTTTTGTTTTTTTCTTTATTAATATATTGATTTGTTTGTTAATTTAAACATTTGATTTTGGTTTATTTGAATTAAATCATGCATCTGGTGAAACCTTATTTTTTATTTAATTGATTTATTTGAGATACTGTAGTGGGGTTGTTACCCCTGGCGCCCAACCCACTTTATTAGCCAAATACCGCTACATGTGTATAAAAGTGTGTAGCAGGTAGTGATGTTGGTTCCACAATTATCATCATCAAGTGTTCATGAGATGGATTGCCTGAGGGAAGAAACTGTTTCTGTGTCGGGCTGTTCTGGTGCGCAGTGCTCTGTAGCGTCGACCAGAAGGTAAAAGTTCAAACAGGCAGTGTGCTGGGTGTGAGCGGTCCAGAGTGATTTTGGCAGCCCTTCTGCTCGCTCTGGATAAGTACAGTTCTTGGAGAGTAGGGAGGGTTGTACCAATGATTCGCTCAGCAGTCCGAACTATTCGACGTAGTCTTCGGAGGTCGGATTTGGTAGCTGAGCTAAACCAGACAGTTATTGATGTGCAGATGACTGATTCAATGATGGAGGTGTAGAACTGTTTCAGCAGCTCCTTTGGGAGGTTGAACTTCCTCAGCTGACGAAGAAAGTACAGCCTCTGTTGAGCTTTTTTGACAATGGAGTCAATGTGAGTGTCCCACTTCAGGTCCTGAGAGATGGTGGTGCCTAGGAACCTGAATGACTTCACTGCTGCCACAGTGCTGTCCATGATGCTCAGTGGGGGGAGAGCAGGGGGTTTGTCCTGAAGTCCACTATCATCTCTCCACTGTTTTGAGCGTGTTCAGCTTCAGGTTGTTGTGACTGCACCAGACAGCCAACTCCTTAACCTCCTGTCTGTAAGCAGACTCGTCACCGTCCTGAATGAGGCCGATAAATGTGGTGTTGTCTGCAAACTTTAGGAGCTTGACAGAGGAGTCTTTTGAAGTGCAGTCATTCGTGTACAGGGAGAAGAGCAGTGGGGAGAGGACACACCCCTGGGGGGCGCCAGTGCTGATTGTGCGGGTACTGGATGAGAATTTTCCCAGCTTCACCAGCTGCTGCCTGTCCGTTAGGAAGCTGTTGATCCACTGACAGACAGAGGTGGGCACGGAGAGCTGAGTTAATTTGGGCAGGAGAAGTTTTGGGATGATAGTTTTAATTTATATGGATACACCTTAATAGAATGGGAATGGTTGGTGATATTAACGTCCTGTTTGTGGCACATCAGTATATGTGAGGAAGCAAACTTTTCAAGATGGATGGTGACCATGGTGGCCATTTTGAAGTCGGCCATCTTGGATCCAACTTTTGTTTTGTTTTTTTAATAGGAAGAGGGTCATGTGACGCAAACTTATTGGGAATTTCACAGGAAAAACAATGGTGTGCTTGGTTTTAACGTAACTTTATTCTTTCATGAGTTATTTACAAGTTTCTGACCACTATTAAATGTGTTCAATGTGCTGCCCATTGTGTTAGATTGTCAGTGCAACCCTCTTCTCCTACTCTTCACACACTGATAGCAACACTGCAGGAGAAATGCCAGCACAGGCTTCCAGTATCTGTAGTTTCAGGTGCTGCACATCTTGTATCTTCACACCATAGACAATTGCTTTCCAATGACCCCAAAGATAAAAGTCTAAGGGGGTCAGATCGGGAGACCTTGGGGGCCACGACGACCAATCCACTTTTCAGGAAACTGTTCATCTAGGAATGCTCGTCTAACCTGACACCCATAATGTGGGAAAGTGTCTGTTTCTCTGGGCATCCAGACAACAAGCCAGCGAAGACGCCCAATACCCAAACCTGTTCACCAGTGTTCAACAGTCTCCTATCAATGTAAGAGTTGACTGAGAAAGCTAGAGAGGAGCAGAAGCAGGAGTTGAAGTCATGATGATAAAGAAAGAGCAGAGTTTGTTGAATAATCTGAGTTGCGTATGATTCAATGCTCAGACTTCTTGTTATTCCACAAGCAACAGCAATGGAAAATTACTGCTTCACAACATTGTCCAAAGACAATACAGACCTAGAAATGGAGACATTCTCTGATCTCAGGGGTGTCCAAACTCGGTCCTGGAGGGCCGATGTCCTGGAGAGTTTAGCTCCAACCCTAACCAAACACACTTGAACCAGCCAATCAAGCTCTTTCTATGTCAGGGATGGGCAAACTCGGTCCTGGAGGGCCGGTGTCCTGCACAGTTTTGCTCCAACACTAATTAAACACACCTGAACATGCTATTCAGTGTCTTCAAGATCACTAGAAATCTATAAGCAGGTGTGTTTGATTAGAGTTGGAGCTAAACTGTGCAGGACATCGGCCCTCCAGGACTGAGTTTGCCCACCCCTGATCTAGGTATACTAGAAACATTCTGGCAGGTGGGTTGAAGCTAGTTGGAGCTAAACTCAGCAGGACACTGGCGCTCCAGGACCGAGTTTGGACACCCCTGTCTTATCTCTTACTTTTGAGTGTGGCTTGAATCCAGGCAGTCATAAGAGTATAACAACATGGAAAAATTAAATAATAATAAAGCATTATTTATAGGAAAATGGTAATAATTAAATATGAAAACATAATAAACTGACAAATAATAATCCTTAATAATCAAATCATTAACTCATTCATTCATTCGGTTTCTTTTCGGCTTAGTTCCTTTATTAATCAAAGGTCGCCACAGCGGAATGAACCACCAACTTATCCAGTGCATGTTTTACGCAGCGGATGCCCTTCCAGCTGCAACCCATCACTGGGAAACACCCATACACACTCATTCACTTACATACACTACGAAACTCCACACAAGAAACGCCAACTGACCCAGCCGGGACTCGAACCAGCGACCTTCTTGCTGTGAGGCGATTGTGCTACCCACTGCGCCACCGTGACGCCCAAATCATTAACTAATGATCAATATAATGATATAAATGACTAATGATCATATGATTAAATAAAATAATTAAATGAATATAAACAAATGATATTTAAAACACAGCACAAATGAATGATGGCTTTCGTTTGCTACAAGGATTCCCAGATCTTTATTTAGATTCTTCTGTTATAAGTGAAACGTGAAGTGTCATTAATATGGTAATGGTTGTGTGTTTGTCAGGACGCATCTGGAGAAGCTGTAATTGTGTGTAATCCGTCTGACGGAGGAACTATTCAAGGCTACCTGTTCAAGCGCTCACGCAAGAAGAACAAGACATGGAAGAGGTGACTGACCGCCATTGACATTCTGCTGTCAATGATCATTTATACTCTAATCATTTAGATTTTACACGTGTGTTTTTTGGTGATTACAATAAATGAAATGTGACTAGTTGTTACCATATTAGTTTGGACGTGTGCGTCTTTAATTTGAATGTCTTCCCTCTTTCAGGTGCTGGTTTTCCACTGAAAATAATCAGTTAATCTACCTAAAATCACACAAGGTAAACGGTTGTCCACTTCAGATTTTCTGTATTTACAGAGTGTGTGTGTATGTAATTGTGTGTCTGTTTATTTGTATGTGTGTGCATATGTTTGCACCTGTGTGCATGTACATTTGTGTGTGTGTGTGTGTGTTAGGGGTTGCACCGACTAGTCGACTTTAATGCTTTGAGGCGCTTTTTAAATGTCGTCGACTAGTTTTGGTGGTTCGACCTGAACTACATGGCAGCTTTACACACTAAGACAGGGGTCATCAACTATATTTGTCAGAGGGCCAGAGTTTTACCGGACAGTCTCCTTGAGGGCCAGACCCCTAAGAAGAAAATCAAATAAAAATCTCATTTTGGCTTAACATTATGTTTAATGTTTATACTTTTTCAATTTCATTACAAAACTAAAGGCATTTGATTCAGGCTCCCATCACCTATACCACAGTCGACCACTAGGAGTGATAGATATTTAGCCTCAACTCAATTAGTCAACAAGGGGAGATGTAACGTTAGCCATTGATTAAGCACTGTGAGGAGCCCGTTTCAGCATTGTGATTTGAATTCAAGCCCACTTAACGTTTCATTTGATGTGCGAACATATATTTGTGACCAATTTTGTTCTGGTACCAGGATATTCATTTACCATGCTATTTTAAGTGGTGCCAGATTGTTTTTCCTCCTTCTTTTAGTCCTGAGGCAGACATCCCAAGTCTCCTGGAAGTTTTGTGAGTCTCCCGCAAATGCATAGAGACTCCCGGATGCCCGCAAACGAATGATATTCTCCCGGAAATCGCACGTCTTCCTCCTGCTCCTCAAATACATCGCGCACCCCTCTCCACCGCATCCCTCCTTCTCTTCATCACACACATGTCGCGTGCACTTCGGCTACACCCCACCTGGTCTTCACTTACGCTAAAACCTGTTTGAAACAATAAATGCTGAACGCTGCATGGTCTGAGTCTGTCCTCATTTCGGAGTGTAGCCTAAATATAGTCATAAGTGGTGCTTATTCTGACAAGAGACTCAGTTGTTGTTATTTTTAGTTGCTTTAATAGTGTGCACCACTATTTTCTTTTTGATCCTCACAATTTTGGAAACCAGTCGCGGGCCGGATTGAACGGCTCAGCGGGCTGAATTTGGCCCGCGGGCCGCCAGTTGATGATCAATGCACTAAGAGATGTCGAGGAGACGTCTGATAACTCAAATGAGCCAGTAACTGTGAAAAACGCCTGACTTGAGCAGGATCTTGAGCAGCTTTCTAGCATGCACTATCATAGAATATGCATCTGAGCAGGACTCTGACAGTCTATAAGGCTTAAAGTTATAGCCTTTGTCTTTCGTGCGTTATGTTGTTATGAAATAGCTTCACATTAATCTGTGTGCTGATGATGAACGCATTACTTCTGCACTAACACATCTGTTAGTGATACGTTCCTACTAGAACCTGCAGTGATCAATGTGTTGCATTTGTTTAGGAGTTAAACTAGCCCGGGTGCTGATGTTGCGTTATTAACGAAATGAAAGTGTTGCCAGTGCATTTGTTTAGCACTAAAATGAGTCATTAGTAATGTTGCGCTGTTTTTGCAGTGTGTTATGAGCTGTCAAACAGCATGTGTATGTATTTCCTGCAAATAAATAGCAAACTGTGGCGTGTTGCAAAACATTTGCATCTTGAGTTTTATTGATGACGTCAACATCGACTCGACTGTGATAACATAAACGTCGACTTTTAAAAAATCTAGTCATTCAACCCCTAGTGTGTATATATTTAATTGTGTGCATACATATGTGTGAGTGTGTATATGTTCATGTGTATGTATGTATGTGTGTGTGTGTGTGTATGAGTGTGTGTATGTTTATATACTGTATGCATGTTTTTATGTGTATATTGATGTGTATGTATATATTTGTGTGTGTGTTTTAGGAGCAGCCGGTGGTTCTCTTTGATGATCTGCGTCTATGTGCAGTCAAATCTCTGGATGTGATCGACCGGCGTTTCTGTTTCGAGCTTCTGTCGGTGCAGAAGTAAGATGAAGACATAATACACACACATTATCAAACACAACATTGCGAATACACTTTAAATCCAAAACATGTGCTGACACTCTGACTGGCAGCCAAAAGCATTGTTAAATTTCGCATGCAAATGCTTATGTAGAGATACTAACATGTTGATCACAGACATATGTGTGCATTAATAATTGTGTGTTTTGTGATTGTGTGTGCAGGTGTTGTGTGTTACAGGCCGACTCAGAGGAGCTGAAGTCAGCATGGATTAATGCTGTTCAGGGATGTATAGACATGGCATATCGAGATCAAGTAACTGATCAAAACACTCAGGTACAACACACACACACACACACACACACACACACACACACACACACACACACACACACACACACACACAAAATAGAACAAATTGACAAAAAAATTGACAAATTGAAAAAAATAGACAAATTGTGATTGAGTTTTTAAAGGTGTTTTATTTGCATTTTATTTGCATATGGTGTGTTTGTAGGTCAAGGAAAGCTCCGCCCCTGTGTCCATTCCCGACCCACCCTCTCACCCACCTGCTCTGGGCGTGGCTCTGCGTGGCCGTGGTAACCAGCACTGCTGTGACTGTGGGGAAGCTGAGCCACGCTGGGCCAGTGTGAACCTCGGCATCACCATGTGCATCGAGTGTTCAGGCATTCACAGGTGAGCACACTTTCACTTTTCATTTCACTTCACTTTCACTTTTTTGCTCCACTTTTCGCTTTCACCTTTTATTCAACTTTTCATCTCATTTTCACTTCACCTTTCTTCATTGTTCACTTCACTTTCTCTTTTGACTTCACTTCTCTTTTTACTTAACTTTTCACTTCAATTTTTACTTTTCACCTTTTACTTCACTTTACTTTTCACTTCACTTCACTTGCACCTTTCACTTTTCACCATTCACTTCACTTGTCACTTCATTTTCACTTTTTACTTTACACCTTTTACTTCACTTCACTTTTGACTTCACTTTCTCTGTTTACTCCACTTTCACTTCACTTTTCACCTTTCACTTCACTTTTCACCTTTTACTTTTCACTTCACTTTTTCACTTTTCCCTTCACGTTTCACTTCACCTTTCACTTTTTCACCTTTTACTTCACTTTTCACCTTTTACTTTTCACTTCACCTTTTCACTTTTCCCTTCACTTTTCACTTCACCTTTCACTTTTTTCACCTTTTACTTCACTTTTCACCTTTCACTTCACTTTTCACCTTTTCACCTTTTACTTTTCACTTCACTTTTTCACTTTTCCCTTCACTTTTCACTTCACCTTTCACTTTTTTCACCTTTTACTTCACTTTTTCACTTTTCACCTTTCACCTTTCACTTCACTTTTCACCTTTTCACCTTTTACTTTTCACTTCACTTTTTCACTTTTCCCTTCACTTTTCACTTCACCTTTCACTTTTTTCACCTTTTACTTCACTTTTTCACTTTTCACCTTTCACCTTTCACTTCACTTTTCACTTTTTCACCTTTTACTTTTCACTTCACTTTTTCACTTTTCCCTTCACGTTTCACTTCACCTTTCACTTTTTCACCTTTTACTTCACTTTTCACCTTTTACTTTTCACTTCACTTTTTCACTTTTCCCTTCACGTTTCACTTCACCTTTCACTTTTTCACCTTTTACTTCACTTTTCACCTTTTACTTTTCACTTCACTTTTTCACTTTTCCCTTCACTTTTCACTTCACCTTTCACTTTTTTCACCTTTTACTTCACTTTTTCACTTTTCACCTTTCACTTCACTTTTCACCTTTTACTTTTCACTTCACTTTTTCACTTTTCACTTCACCTTTCACTTTTTCACCTTTTACTTCACTTTTCACCTTTTACTTTTCACTTCACTTTTTCACTTTTCCCTTCACTTTTCACTTCACTTTTCACTTCACCTTTCACTTTTCACCTTTCACTTCACTTTTCACCTTTTACTTTTCACTTCACTTTTTCACTTTTCACTTCACCTTTCACTTTTTCACCTTTTACTTCACTTTTTCACTTTTCACCTTTTACTTCACTTTTCACCTTTTACTTTTCTTTTTTCCCTTCACTTTTTACTTCACCTTTCACTTTTTCACCTTTTACTTCACTTTTCACCTTTCACTTCACTTTTCACCTTTCACTTCACTTTTCACTTCATTTTACATCTTTCACTTCACTTTCACCTTTTCACCTTTTACTTCACTTTTTACTTTACACCTTTTACTTTACTTAACTTTTTCACTCTTCACTTCACTTTTCACTTCATTTTACATCTTTCACTTCACTTTCACCTTTTCACCTTTTACTTCCCTTTTTACTTTACACCTTTTACTTTACTTAACTTTTTCACTTTTCACTTCACTTTCACTTTTCACTTCACTTTTCACCTTTTACTTTACTTTCACTTTTCACCTTTCACTTCACTTTTCACTTCATTTTACATCTTTCACTTCACTTTCACCTTTTCACCTTTTACTTTACTTCACTTTTTCACTTTTACTTCACTTTTCACCTTTCACTTCACTTTCACTTTTTCGCTTTTTCGCTTTTCACAATTTACTTTACTTTTTACGTTTTCAATTCACTTTCACCGGTCACTTCACTTTTTACCTTTTCACTTCACTTTCACCGTTCACTTCACTTTTTACTTTACTTTTCACTTTGCTTTCACTGTTCATTTCACTTTTTACTTCACTTTTCACTTCACTTTACTGTTCACTTCACTTTTCACTTCACTTTCACCGGTCACTGTTCACTTCACTTTTCACTTCACATTTTGCTTCACTTTCACTTTTTATCTAACTTTTCATTACACTTTCACTGTTCACTTCACTTTTTACTTAACTTTTCATTACACTTTCACTGTTCACTTCATTTTTTACTTAACTTTTCATTTCACTTTTATCGTTCACTTCACTTTTTACTTCACTTTTACCTTTCACTTCACATTTTACTTCACTTTTCACTTAACTTTCACCGTTCACTTTATTTTTAACTTCACTTTTCATTTCATATTCACTGTTCCTTTCACTTTTTGCTTTACTTACCACTTTTACTTTTTACTTCACTTTCACTTCTTACTTTTGGCCACAAAATGGCCACAGCCATAGCACCCTGTAGCCCAAGACCAGTTACTTACCGAAGCTAAGCAGGGCTGAAGCTGAAACAGTTTATTGTTTTATGCTTTCACTGACCAGGGCTTGACGCTAACTTTTTTCAGGAGTAGCACATGCGCTCCTAAGTTGAAAAATTTAGGAGCACATTAAAGAATTTTAGGAGCGCAGTGAAAATATATAAAATAAATAGTGTTTTTGCCTAATTAATGTGCGCGAGGAGATCTTTAGAAGCAAAGCGATGTCATTCATTTGAATACAATAAGTCCAATAGGCTTTATTTTACTGTAACAACAGCTTAAATAGTGTTTAATAATTATTTATAAATTAAGCTGTATGGAGTTTAGCTAGCGGTCCACAGCAGGACTGGGATCAAATTGCTCTAATGAAGGCCTCTTTAGGCGATGCGGTGGCGCAGTAGGTAGTGCTGTTGCCTCACAGCAAGAAGGTCGCTGGTTCAAACCTCGGCTGGGCCAGTTGGCATTTCTGTGTGGAGTTTGCATGTTCTCTCCGTGTTCGCGTGGGTTTCCTCCGGGTGCTCCAGTTTCCCCCACAATGCAAACACATGCGCTATAGGGGAATTGGGTAAGCTAAATTGTCCATAGTGTATGTCTGTGAATGAGTGTGTATGGTTGCTTTCCAGTGATGGGTTGCAGTTAGAAGGGCATCCGCTGCGTAAAGCATATGCTGGATAAGTTGGCGGTTCATTCCGCTGTGGCGATTCCACATTAATAAAGGGACTAAGCAGAAAAGAAAATGAATGAATGATTGAAGGCCTCTCTAAAGTGATCTGAATCAAGTCTTCAGTGGTAGACATGCCTACAGTAGGCAGCTTTTTGTTCAATTTTTGATCCAGTTTCGAGCTGAAAAATCTTTCACACTGGGCAGCAGAAATAGAGCATTATTAATAAGTTATTAAGTTAATAAAAATGTGCAGTATGGTTAGTGCATACATTCACATGACCAGAGCTATTTAATCTGTGTTTGTATCATAAGAAAATTATGGCTGTATCAATGCTCTCAAACAAAACATTATTAATTTTACAATAATATATATATTGTACATATTATCTTAAATATAAATATACTTGCCGTAGCTATATTGAAACACATTTTCTCCACAGCATATAAAATATTGTGACTTTTGAGAATAATTTTATCAAAATTTATATTATTTGCATAATATATTCCACCGATTCCACCCTATACTTCCCACATGGGAAAAATAAGACAATGTAAAGAAAGACACAAATACAACCTCATGTGCAAAGCTGACACTGTTTATCTGAGCACTTTATCTTTCTGGGCTTTTTAAAGAAGAGCGTAGGCCTAATATAGGAATGCCTCTATGAATTAAATTTTCCTTCTGCCCCAAAGTAATATCATCCTTTCTATTAAACTTTAATAACCTTCAGCAACAGAATGATTTCTTGTTCCTATTTAACAGACAATTAAAAACTAAAATGTGAAGCATTTAACACCTTTTGCATGACACTCTTACTATCCATGTCCACCACTGACAGGTCAAATCTTCTCGCTCTCTGCTGCTGAGAGATTGATACGCAACGGGCCAAAGTGTGCATATAAAGTAATGCAAAACGCAGCTATAGAAAGCGAAAGCAGATTCCGGGACATTTATGGCGATTTAGAAATCCCGACCGAATGCATTTTTAAGTCCCAAAAAGAGGACATGTTCGGGAAAAAGAGGATGTATAGCTGGGTACGTCTATTTAGTAAAAGGCTTTTCTTTTCAAGTCCTCGCGCTATTCTTAAAGGTACTATCAAACTCAGAAGAGGTAGTTTTGTGTCCAGCGCGTCTCCGTGAGTCTGCAGCAGCAGAGCATGCGAGTCTGTGGCGGAGTATTTTCAGTTTCTCGCGAACACAGAACCGGGCCGCCCAGGTAAAGTCCTATGTGTGGAAGCGCTGGTGTTGAATTGGGTCTAACACTAAATAAACCACGATATGCCATGACCGAATTGTAAACGTTTTCTATGAGCCTCGCACGATGTGCGGCACCGCCACCATACGGTGCCTGGCGTTGCTCAGCAACGTATTCAAAACAATATAAAGACCGTAAATAAACCAGTGACGTTAGAGATGTGCTTTTGTTGATCGCGCCTGTGTGTGCTACAGTGACGATAGATTTCTAACATAATGCACCATAACTTAGTGTGAAGAGCATGTTGTTTCACCGTGGCTGAGTGAATTAGGTCCTCATTCAAGCTTATTAAAAAAAAAAGTCGCACATGTGCGACTAAATAAATTTTCCAGTTCGCACACATCTATTTTTAGTCGCAAATGCGAGCGAAATGGTCGCACTGTCGAGCCCTGCTGACCATAGAATATTTATTACATTCTGTTGTTTATATATTACGTTACATATATAAATAATAGTTATATTTGTTGCAAGAATTATTTGATAAAGTACTATTAAATATGAAATTATGAAATATCAAAAAAAATTAATATAGTGCTTATTATTATTATTATTATTATTATTAATATTATGTGTGTTTGTGTGTTAACAGGAGTCTTGGCGTTCATCTGTCCAAAGTTCGTTCGCTCACTCTTGATTCCTGGGAGCCTGAACAGTTAAAGGTTTGACATTTTCTCTATATCTAGTTAGTTCCTGATTCTAATCTCTCTAATTTAATGCATCTGTGTCTGTCATGTTCACTTCTCTCTCGCCATTGGCTGATTTCTATGCATAACTCCACCCCCCTCAGCTGCTGTGTGTGCTGGGTAATGAAGTTATTAATGGTATTTATGAGCGTGAGGCAGCAGATGGCCTGCAGAAGCCCAGCGCAGGCAGTCCTCGGTATGAATCTCGCACACGGCAGTTTTATTGAGTGTGTTGAATGTATAATTGATCATCTTCATTGTCTTCAGGCAGGATAAAGAACAGTGGATCAGGTCCAAGTATGTGGAGAAAAGGTTTGTGGCACGTCATCCTGATGGTCCTGATGCTGGTGAGTTTTGGTTTATCTTTTGTTCAATTTTTATTTATGCGTTTGGTGGATGCTTTTATGCATGGTGATGCAGTGGAAAGAAAAAAAAAACATTTTATCAGTCATTTTATCATTACATTTGATTAATTCTTGATCTTTTAAAAACAAGCAGTGTGAGCTAACAAAAACCAATATGGCTAGTTTTGATTCCATTTGTACTTTGTTTGTGTGTTGTTGTTTCCATAGATGCAGTAAAGCTGCGTACCAGAAAGAGACTGTATTCGGCGTCAGTCAGCGGGGATCTGGTGGCGATGGCGGAGGCTCTGGCAGAGGGGGCGGAGATTAACTGGAATAATAATGAGCAGGAGGGACGGACAGCTCTGATCGGCTCAGCCATCGGCGTGAGTGATAGCAGCTCTGGCAGTCTGAGAACAAACTACACTGTAAACAAAATCTGTTACTGAGTTTCCGTATGTAGTGTTTTGTGTTTATTTCTGAATGTGAATTGCCTTATGGGATGTTGATCTCTGCTCTGTCCACTTCTGATGTTGAAAATTCAACTTTACAGTTTAACAAAGTGACTTTTATTGGCCTTTTAGTAGTTTGAAATAACATAATGGATAAGAAATAATAATATCTAGAGAAATAAGTCTGAAAAATAACAGAAAATATGCTGCAGTTTATTACAAGGTGTTTGTAGCGTAATATACAACACCAATCCAGACGATGTAGCACTGCAAACTATTACAAATGACAATAAAAGTCACTTTTTGCAACGTTTCAAGATTAAAAGTTGTTGGAAGAAAGATCAAGATTCTATAATGCAATTCAAAAGCAGAAATAAACAAACATGAATCCCAAAATATGGAAAAGTACTAGTTTATGGATATTTTATAGACAGTTCAGTGTTTCCTCTAGGATTTTTTCCAGCTGTGGCGGCAGGACTTTTACACAGATGTACCAACTACCTATGGGTGTTATTTCAATGACACATGTTGTGAGCGCAGTGTTACACGTCGAGATCGCATTTGTGTAATACGAGCATGCGAATCTCTGCTTGCGCGCTGATTTCCTCTGTTCGTGCACAACTTGTTGTTTTAAACAGGTTTTAGCGTAAGTGAAGACCGGGTGGGGTGTAGGCGGAATGAGTGCGACGTGTGTGTGATAAGGAGCAAGGAGGGATGCGGTGAAGAGGGGTGCGCGACGTATTTGAGGAGCGGGAGAAAGATGCGCGATTTCCGGGAGATTATCATTCATGTGCGGGCATCCGGGAGTCTCTATGCATTTGCGGAACACTCACAGAACTTCCGGGAGACTTGGTGTCTGCCTCAGGACTAAAAAAAGGAGGAAAAACTATCTGGCACAACTTAAAATAGCATGGTAAATAAATAACCTGGTACCAGAACAAAACAGGTCACAAATAATGTTCGCACATCAAATGAAACGTTAAGTGGGCTTGAATTCAAATCACAATGCTGAAACGGGCTACTCACAGTGCTTAATCAATGGCTAAAGTTACATCTCCCCTTGTTGACTATCACTCCTAGTGGTTGACTGTGGTATAGGTGACGGGAGCTTGAATCAAATGCCTTCAGTTTTGTAATGAAATTGAAAAAGTATAAACATTAAACACAATGTTAAGCCAAAATGAGATTTTTATTTGATTTTCTTCTTGGGGGTCCGGCCCCCAAAGAGACTGTCTAGTAAAACTCTGGCCCTCTGACAAATATAGTTGATGACCCCTGCTGTATATACTCTGAATACATACATTTTTAAAATGGTCATAAAATGTCTCTGCACAACTGTGTTGAATTAACTTTTTATCTGATAAGAAAAAATGCACATAAAGTATATAATGTAAACACAACTTATGAGTAAAGTCTGCGCCAGAGTTTCATCGGTGTGCGTGATGTGTTTTAGTGTTTGACAGATCAGACAGGGGCGTTGCTAGACATAAAGCTCTACTGGGGCACAGATCCCCCTTCAAAAAAAAAATAAATATATTCAATCATTTTCTTTTCAGGCTAGTCCCTTTATTAATCTGGGGTCGCCACAGCAGAATGAACCGCCTACTTATCCAGCATATGTATTCTGCAGCGGATGCCCTTCCAGCTGCAACCCATCACTGGGAAATATCCATACACACTCATTCACACACACACACACACACACACACACACACACACACACACACACACACACACACACACACACACACACACACACACACACTATGGACAATTTAGCCTATCCAATTCCCCTATTGCGCATGTGTTTGGACTGTGGGGGAAACCGGAGCACCCGGAGGAAACCCACGCCAACACGGGGAGAACATGCAAACTCCACACAGAAACGCCTACTGACCCAGCTGAGGCTCGAACCAGAGACCTTCTTGCTGTGAGGCGAACATGCTACCCACTGCGCCACCATGCAGCCCTATATATATATATATATATATATATATATATATAATTATAAATAAATAACAGTATTATTGTTATTATACAATTATTATTCTAAATAAAGAACAGAAATGAATCATAAATGTAAGTGGAAAACAATCTAAAGACACAACTGGAGTGATGCTAAGATCATTTAAGAAATCTTTTGCATGAATATTAATTTTATTAGAATTAAATTCTACAGACAATTCAATAGAATACATAAAAAGATTTTTTATAGAATTATCTGTTCTGTGTTGTCTTAAGGCCGATTTATACTTCTGTGTCAAGCGCACGCGTATGCTACGGCGCAGCCTACACGTGGACGCATAGCCCCTCGCCGTGGCCGTCGGCGTCGTTGACGCGCACCTTTCAAAAAATGTAACGCATACGCGTAGCGCAAGCTCTGTGATTGGTCGGCTTGGTAGCACTGACGAGTGTGGGCGGAGGTGAGAGCCGCGCGCCCGATGAAGCGAGTGTTTACTAGTGTGGAGTTCTGTGAAGGAGCTCCGGATGGAGACTGTTGTTTTGTGTTTACCTCATGATTAAAGTTGTTGCACATCCGCCGGTTCCCGCCTTTAAAATGAGCGAGTTTGAGCCACTTGTACATTAAGGAAGTGTTCAGAAAAAACAAAACACCAGCGAAGAAACTCAACACAGAGAAACATAAACACCTACTGCCAGCTAGTGTTTCGGAAGTGTTTTGCAGAGAAACAGAAGCAGCGTGCAGAAGTATAAATGCACGGCTACGCGCGAGGCTTGCGCCGTGGGTCACGCCGATCACTTGACGCAGAAGTATAAACCAGGCTTTAGACCTGACTGATGGCCGAGAATTAAGTCTATTAAGTCTTACCTCCCTGACTCATCATCCCTCCTTTTTGCTTCATACAAACTAAGACTTACACCTGGAGCAGAGCAGCGCATCAGCGTCAAGCAGGAGCGATGCGTGAGGCGTGCGGGTATGTTTTTTTTTCTGCGCACATGCTCGGTTTGCTTTTTGAATAAACTACACTGCTTTCACCAGCGTTGGTTGGGTTGCACATAGAGAATAACATCTTTATTCCGGGATTACCACTCTTAATAAATACACTTACATATGAAGTAAATCGTATCTCAAAGCATTTACTGGGGCACTGGCGATTTTTACTGGGGCACTGGCGATTTTCAGTAGATCAGTAAATGGGGTCTAGCGACGCCCCTGTGATCAGATATAAATGTGTGTTTCAGGGACTTTGCATTAATGGAGTTTCAGTGTTTCCTCTAGGATTTTTTCCAGCTGTGGCGGCAGGACTTTTACACCGATGTACCAACTACCTATGGGTGTTATTTCAATGACGCATGTTGTGAGCGTGTTATGTAATACGAGCATGTGAATCTCTGCTTGCGCGCTGATTTCCTGTTCGTGCACAACTTCACACCCTGAAATATACGCTGCTCAAGTGCGATTTAGTGCGTTTGTGTGACGAGTACATCTCCAACATTTATTAGATTTGCTAGGAATATTTATGAATGTCTCCGGTAGACCTACAGAGCGGCATTAATGCGTCCTGAAGTAAAGTGAAACAGCTGAAGTAGCTGAACAGTCCTGAAGTAAAGTGAAACCGCTATAAACTCCAGCAAGATAAAGTCATTGTATGCAGAACCATAGACCTTTATCTATACAGTATAATTATGGAAACTGTGTTCATCTTAACTGAAAGCTGTACGCCGTGTTTGCTGGTCTCACATCTCACGCACCTGTCAGTTACGCCCCATTCACACGGGGCTTCAGCGTCAACGCTTGACAGACGGCGTGGCTGAAGTTGGGGCTGACGCGATCGTCATAGCAGCGTCTGCCAATGAAATTAGTCAGCAATAGGCCACTGTTGGAGCTGGTGTATTTGCATACAGCGATCTCATTGGCTGACGCTTCCGTCGGCGCTTGAAAAGTTGAGCATGCCCCAACTTCTGCAGCGAGCAACGCCTCTGAAGCGGCGCTGACGGATCCACAATGCAGTTCGGCAACGCCTGACGTCACCCATTCAAAGTGAATGGGAAGCGTTGAAGCTGACGCCCCGTGTGAATGGGGCGTCAGTCAGCATGTCACCGTAAAGGGTTAAACAAATAACGCACAGCACTACTACGGTTACAGTAAAGTTTGCGCTGTTATAATTCACTTACCTTTTAATACGTTTTGGTGCGATTATAACCCGCCATTAAAAAAAAACAACAACAATGACTGAATGTTTTGAATGGGAAGCTGTAATGTAGCCGTGGCGGGATGAATTTTGGTGTGGCGGCCCGCCATGGAAGAATGAATGTAGTGGAAACCATGCGTTTGCAGCACGTTTTCAGCACATTGTAAATGTTGTTTTGCTAATTGTAAAAGGCTTCAGCCGTTAGTCCTTTATCACAGTATAATTAGTGTGTGCGTGTGTGTGTGTGTTTTCAGGGCTCTCTGCTGGCGTGTGAGTTTCTGTTGCAGAACGGTGCTAATGTGAACCACAGAGATCAGCATGGGCAGGGAGCTCTGCACGCCGCCGCCACATACGGACACACAGGGTAATAAACCATATCAGGAAAACTGATTCATATATGTCAAAAATATTATAACGTTTTGTGCAATGAAAAGCTTGAGAATATTTAATTTGCAGTTATTATTTTTATTATTTAAATACTGCAGTTGTTTTCATTCAATCATTTATTTTCTTTTGGGCTTAGTCTCTTTATTAATCTGGGGTCGCCACAGTGTAATAAACCACCAACTTATCCAGCATATGTTTTACACAGCGGATGCCCTTCCAGGTGCAACCCATCACTGGGAAACACCCATTCACACTCATTCACACACATGCACTACGGCCAATTTAGCTTACCCAATTCACCTGTAACACATATGTTTGGACCCCAGATTATTAAAGGGACTAAGCCGAATAGAAAATGAATGAATGATATTGAATATTTATTTCCATTCATCCATCCATCCTTCATCCCTCCTCCAAACTTCTTACCCTCTGCATGGTCACAAACCCTGGCTACATCTCTGGCTATATACAAAGGTTTTTGTGCACTGAGGAGCTCAAGAGTTTTTAATAAGGAGGTGAATGGGTCTTATCTGTAACGGTGTTCTCTGATTGGTCACTTCAGGCAGGTGTGTCTGCTGCTCAAGAGAGGAGCCAATCAGTACGCAGCTGACGAGAAAGGAAACGATCCGCTCAGTATCGCCATAGAAACCGCCCATGCTGACATCGTCACTTTGTGAGTAGTCAAAAAGTTCCATTCATTTTTCCATAGGGAATAATTCCTTATTATTCCTTATCAATATTTTCTTAAAAACCTGTAATGGATCAGTTTTGAATGATAACACAAATGATATCAAGCAATATAGGCAACACAGTGGCTCAGTGGTTAGCACTGTGGCCTCACAGCTAGAAGATCGCTGGTTCGAGTCCCGGCCGGGTCAGTTGGTGTTTCTGTGTGGAGTTTGCATGTTCTCCGGTTTCCCCCACAGTCCAAACACATGCGCTATAGGGGAATTGATGAACTAAATTGGCTGTAGTATATTAGTGTGTGTGTATGGGTGTTTCTCAGTATTGGGTTGCAGCTGGAAGGGCATCTGCTGTATAATACATATGCTGGAATAGTAGGCGATTCATTCTGCTGTGGCGACCTCTGAAATAGAGACTAATCTGAAGTAAAACAAATGAATAAATGTCACGTTTCCTCTAAAAACAATGTTTGTTTGTGTATTTAGTGACAATTTGTGGATATTGAAGACTCCCACTAGAGTTATTTTTGTGTGTCTCCACCTCCTCAATCATACATTCAGCTTTCATTATCATCAAATAATCTTACAGTCTAATTTTCATCTTTGTGTCTATTCAGGGTGTCCGCGGGGTCTTAAAAAGTATTAAAAGTTGATAAATCAATTGAGAAAATTAAGACCCTTAAAAGGTATTAAAAAGTCTTAATACTGTTTTTACGAGGTCTTAAATTTTGTTCAAGCGTTGTCCAAAGTGTTTGACTCCAAAAAAGCATAAATATATTTATTTTCCTCCTAATATTAACAACAGCGTGCTCGATCCACGCGATTGGTTCAGGCCGGGGTGCGTCCAGCCAAGCTCCTTCGTCTGGGTGATGTAACGTAATTTGCGACAAACCGGGAAAGGTGATGCGACGCTCTTCATATGTAGCGAAACAGACGGCAAATGGGAAAATGTAGTTTAAACAGTGGCTGAAGCCTGTCGCTGAAAACAACCACATAATTTATTCTTTCAAGGTTTGTTTCTTCCAAGCTTATCTAAGTCCTTTTGCACAGTTGTGCTCCATTGATGTATTTAACTACAACCGTTTATGAAGTTAAAGGTTCGATACTGATTAGAACTTGAAGTGGCGACGAGGTCTTAAAACTTTCTGAGAAGGTCTTTAAAAAGTCTTAAAAAGGTATTGAAATTACCTTTAGGATTCCTGCATATACCCTGGTATTGTATCGCACACCTTAGAAATATGCAAACCTGTCAAAATACATATTATAAATCCTAGTAATGTGTTTGTTTCAGGTTGAGAATGGCCCGAATGAATGAAGAAATGAGGGATTCAGAGGGATTCTTCGGATCAGTTGGTAAGATATTTATTAGATATAAACCTATTACAATAGAAACACTTGCTGGTTTAGGTTTTCTTGTCTGTTTTCATGAACTGCTGATGATTTGCAGGGCTCGAAATGAACCTTTTTTCTTGGTAGCACCGGTGCTCCTAACGTCAAAGATTTAGGCGCACCAGCCAAAATTTTATCGCATCCACCAACAATTATGAGAACCGTTACTATAAGTTTGCTTTTGAAATCAACACTAATCAAAACTAACAAACAAAAAAAAATCAACATGCGCCAATCGGCGCACTGCTTGACATGAATGAGATGAACTGAGTTAACGATAATAACTTTGCTGTTTTAACAGGTGTTCTCTGATATTGCACAGATGATATTGACATATAACTTTGCATACGTCATCTTAAGAGCTGTAACGGTCTTTTCATGAGCTGCAATAGTTTCATCTCAGTGAATGCATGCTCTTTAGCGATGGTGAACGTGGTATCAGTCGCACGACTGACAGCATCATGACGATTAAATGAAGGATTAAATAACGTTAGAACATCTCCTGCTTAATGTGGAGATTCAGTGGCAAACACTGTTACCTGAAAACTCCGTCCCACCGGCTTTACAGTGAATGCTTTAGTCATTTTCATAGCGGACTTTAAAAACTGGAAGTCTTTTATTCACTCTTGGAAAAGTGTAAATGCTGGATTAACATTCAGCACATGATCACTGATCAGATGTGCTATTATTAGTAACTTTAGGTGCTTTCTAAAACTAAATCTGTCAGTGTTGTTTTCATTCTCTCATATTCAGACCTTTACATATTTGAGGCTGTAGCTCTCTGTCATCTGATCTGAGGGATTGACAGCTGATATTAACCAATCCATTCGCATTCGGTTCGAGCAGTGGGCCAATAAGAAGAGCTTGAAGGCGGGGCAGGCATTGCGGGCTTTGTTTACTACAGCAAGTCGACATGTCAACTGTTTTATACTTTCTTGAGTGCTGCGTTTGGCGTTTTTTAGTGCAAAGCTGTTCACACAGCAACAATCTTTATATATATTTTTTGTGGTCGCATAGATAAAATTTCGGGCGCATATGCGACCAAAATGGTCGCAAATTTGAGGTCTGATTTGTCACCAATTATACACTCATTGTTGAATGAATTAAATCAAAAGAATTAATATATATGTATTTATATATTTATATATTTTAGTCAGCAAGACTGCACTTATTTAATCAAAAAGGTCGTCAAAATTTGTAGAATTGTCAAATATTATTACAATTCAAAGTCATTTTCTATTTCTGACATTATGCACCTACATTCCATTTGGATTTGGTATATTGCCATGATGTACAGATGCAAGATAATGATAGATAAACACACAGAAAAACAGACAGATCAATGAATAAATGTAAAGATAGATGGATGGATGGATGGATGGATGGATGACAGTCAGTCAGTCAGTCAGTCAGTCAGTCAAATGAAACCTCATACATGCACACTGGACCTGTGCTTCAAGACATACAACCATGTAAGTCCAGGCCAATCAGATGCAATATTCTAATGAGTGTTAAAAAAATGAGGGTGAAACTCGCTTTAACTTACATACATATATGCAACTTAACCCTACCACTAATTAACTCTAAACCCTAACCCCTAACACTAATTAACCCTAAACTATTTCCAGCTGCTGTGTAATGTCATTTTGCGTTGCTTGATTATTAGGCCAGGATAAGAGTTATAGTTCATAGTCATATCGACCTAGAAAATAGCAACTTCTAATTATTCATTTGTCAAAGTTACCACAAAAGAGTCAAGCTGTAAAGGCAATCTATTATGCAAAAATCACTTTTATAAGTTGTTTAAAGCCAGTTGTGCCAGCAGTGTGTGAATATCTCCAGCTTCTGATAGTAAACATGAATTTATTCTATTCATTATAATCAGGCTTGATAAAAACAGTCTGCAGAAACACTTTGATTGACATTCTCCCTTTGTACGTGTCATCAGAGGGGGAAAGCCCCGCCCACTAGTGCCCATCTCTCTCTTATTAGCATAAGCAGCAGCCCTGAGTGAGAAGCAGCCGTCTGTCCATTAGCCATTAGAGTGTTTGAGCTGCTGAAGATAATGTCAGCATAGACTCAGAGGATTATAGATGTGGAGTTTTAGATGAAGCACAAATGACCAGCGACAGGAGCGACATAGACTGACAGAAGCAGGAAGCACACATGCACACCTGACCAGCACTGACAACACACAGACACTGCTGTTTTACATCTGCCACTATGCTGACACACAGTAGCTCCGCCCTCTTCTGCACAATCTCATTTAAATTTAAAGCGACAGTCACCAAAACGCCACACAGTTAGGATCAAAACCTGAAAGGGTCAGTTTCAGAGAGGTAGAGAACATTATCTGTGTGATATTTTGAGCTCAAACTTCACTACACACTCATCAGAGAAGCATATTACATCTTGTAAAAAGAGGCATATTAGGTCCGCTTTAAATAGGAAAATGATCAAAAACTAACTCTTATGCTAACGGTCTAATCTGGTTCAATGATTTATGCTAAGCTAAGCTAAAAGTGCTCCCGTCAGACCCGGAGATCGGCTGAATGCATTTAAAAATGGTAAAGCACAACAGTTTACCTCTAGGAGAGCTATAAAATGAGCATATTTCCCAAAAAAATAGTGTTCATTTTTCTGATTGTCCACAGGAGACGATGAAACATTCCAGGATATTTTCCGAGATTTCAGTAACATGGCGTCACACGACCCGGAGAAACTCACTCGCCGTCCATTCATCCGCAGCTCTGAGGAAGAACAGCAGGACGAGGAGGAGAAAAAACTAGAGACACTGCATGTGCTCTGAGGTCAACAGAGGTCAAGAGAGGTCAGAGGTCACACTATGGGACAAGGGAACAAAGTGAAAGAGGGAAATCTTAACGTTACCACTATTTAAAAACTAAAACCTCATCTCTGAACGAGAATGAGGATCTAACACTGGGTTACTGTGACTGACGCTCAGTATTAAAGGCTGTATCAGTGTGTGTTTGTGTGTCAGGGGATGCGGTCCAGGTCATTTCATCCACACATTATTTGTCATGTAAACGAGAACGTGGCCTTTTTAAACTTAAATGTGTCCAGACTTCTGTTCTCATTCACTTCCACTGGTGTTTAGTTGTAAAAACAGCTTGTTATTCTGCTTCATGTTGCAAACTGGATTATCATTATTATTTTAATATAGTCTTAACCCACATACTGTAGTTAATAGTAAATACTGTATTATTTTTAAACCATACTATGGTAAGGTACTTGAATTTGTTAGAATTGCTGTTGTGGTGATTCTATAGTTCCTATGGTAAGAAAACAACTACTGTAGTTAATCTGTTGTGGTGTTTCTATAGTTGCTATGGAACACATCAAACTATGGTAATTAATCTGTTGTGGTAATTCTATAGTTGCTATGGTAACAACAACTGTAGGAATTAATCAGTTGCGGTATTTCTATAGTTGCTATGGTAATAAAACAACTATAGCAGTTTACCTGTTGTGGAAATTCTATAGCTGCTATGGTAACACAACAGCTATTGTAATTAATCCGTTGTGGTAATTCTATAGTTGCTACGGTAACACAACATTTATAGAAATGAATCTGTTGTAGTGATTCTGTAGTTGCTACGTAAACACAACTATAGTAATGAATCTGTTGTGGTGATTCTATAGTTGCTATGGTAAAACAGGAACTACAATAGTTAATTTGTTGCTGTATTTCTATAGTTGCTACGGTAACAATGACTATAGTAATGAATCTGTTGTGGTATTTCTATAGTTACTATGGTAATAAAACAACTAGCAGTGAATCTGTTGTGGTAATTCTATAGTTGCTTTGGTAACACCCCAACAACAGTAGTTAATTTGTTGATGTAATTCTATAGTTGCTATGGTAACACATCAACTGTAGTATTTAATCTGTTGTGGTAATTCTATAGTTGCTACGGTAACGCAACAACTGTAGTAGGTAATCTGTTGTGGTGATTCTATAGTTGCTACGGTAACGCAACAACTGTAGTAGTTAATCTGTTGTGGTGATTCTATAGTTGCTACGGTAACGCAACAACTGTGGAAATTGATCTGTTGTGGTAATTCTTAAGGGTCTCACGATCAAAATTCGTGCTCAATCTCGATTATCAGAATCAAAAAAAGGAATCGTTGATGCTGCCACGCCCCCATGTCACGTCAGCAAAAAAAACACGCTTGTTGAAGTGCTGCGAGTCAACCTAACAGCTACAACAAACAGCCAAAAGATAGCATGGCAACTGCAGACCCAGGAGACCCGTCGACAGAACTTGAACCCCCTCCTCTTTCACTGAGGTTGCCGGTGTGGAAGTATTTTGGATTTCCAGAGAGTTATGTTGACAACGGTCGTAACACAGTTTGCAAGCTCTGCTATGTACGTATACCACATTATTCCACCGGCAGCACGACTAACTATTGAGAAACAGCCTATCCGTTAAACCGACAAGTGTAACACAAACTACTCTCCCGTCTTCATTTGGATTAAAACTTCCAAGTAACTCAACATGTGCAAAGGCAATTACAAGCGCAGTAGGAGTATTATAGCCACAGACATGCGACATTATTCAGTGGTAGAAAACTCTGGTGTTAGGCATTTACTTAGCGTGCTAGAACCGTGCTGCGGAATCCCACGTAGAACGCAACTCACAGCTACGGTGATATCCGCCGTGTACAATAATGTGAAGGAGAAAGTTATCGTAGGTCTTAGCAGTGCACATTTAGTAGCCTTGACTACAGATTGTTGGAGCTCCAGGGCAACACAGAGCTTCATGACTGTCACAGCGCACAAAGGTCAGATATTATTATATTGCATAAAAGTCTTAAAATGGCATAGCTTGTGCTTTCAAATTTTTCTTTTTTAAATCGAGAATCGAACCGTGACTTTAGAATCGAAAACGTAATCGAATCGAGGATTTGAAGGATCGTAACACCCTTAGTAATTCTTTAGTTGCTACGGTAACACAACAACTTTAGTAGTTAATCTGTTGTGGTAATTCTATAGTTGCTATGGTAATAAACCAACTATAGCCGTTAATCTGTTGTGGTTATTCTATAGTTGCTATGGTAACACAACTATAGTGATTGATCTGTTGTGGTCATTCTATAGTTGCTATGGTAACACAACTATATTGATTGATCTGTTTTATTGATCTGTAGTTGCTATGGTAACACACCAACTATAGTAAATAATCTGTTGTGGTAATTCTATAGTTGCTATGGTAACACAACCACTGCAGTAATATAAACAAATGATCCAATACTGTAGTTTTCTCTAATCATAGGGTGTATTTTGCTACAATACACCACAGTTTACTGTAGTAAAAGCTAAAGTATACTATAGTATTTATCCCAGTTTATCAGTTAACGTCACCGTATGCTGCAGCATTCATTAACAGAGTTGTAAATACTATAATATATACAGTATAATACACGTTACTATAGTATGGTTCAAAGCACTATTACAGTAATTTACTATAGTATTTTTTTCATGTGGTCAAACGCTGATTCGTAGTGCTGTTGAATGCTTGATTCTGATTGGCTGATTAGCACTCTAAGATGTTTGGTTATTTTCAGATAAACACACAGCTAAAGTAGTTCCGGCAGGTATTGAGCACCATATCACTCCGCTGAATGAGTTAATGAGTTATTTCACAGCTACAGAAACATCAATTATTCCTTATTCATTCCTCCCATAGGCTGATGAATGAGAAGTCCTGACACATTTGCGTACAGTAAGGTGGATATGGACTAAACTGACTGTCCCTGATTTGAAACTGTGCTCTGATGCTTTTACTAAAGGCTTGTTTGACACTTTAGTCTGTTTTATATCATGATGCAGGGGAATGTAGTGGATGAGTAACACTGAAGGAGATTCACAATCATGGTGAATATTTAGGATATTGAAGTCAACATGAAAACAAAACTAAACTTCTTTACTTTCTTTAATAAATGAACATTGGGTCGTTATTTACACTTGTTCCAAACCTATTTGTGTTTCTACTGTTGAACACAATGGAAGAATGCTGGGGGAAAATAGCTATTGACTTCCATAGTGTTTGATTTTCCTACTATGGATGTTTACAATGTCCAACATTCTTCAAAATATCTTCTTCAACGGAAACTGAATATTACATTTTATTTTTGGTTGAACTATCCTGTTAATAACGTGTGTTACTGGCTACTTAGTGCATTTTCAGATTTAAATGCAGCAATTCGAGGATTAATAAACGTACCATCGTTTATAATTACAGTTGCAATCAGAATTATTGAACCCCCTTTGAATTTTCTTTTCTTTTTTAAATATTTCCCAAATTATGTTTAACAGAACAAGGAAATGTTCACAGTATGTCTGATAATATTTTTTCTTCTGGAGAAAGTCTTATTTGTTTTATTTCGGCTAGAATAAAAGCAGTTATTAATTTTTTAAAACTCATTTTAAGGTCAATATTATTAGCCCCTTTAAGCTATATATTTTTTCGATAGTCTACAGAACAAACCATCATTATACAATAACTTGCCTAATTACCCTAACCTGCCTAGTTACCCTAATTAACCTAGTTAAGCCTTTAAATGTCACTTTAAGCTGTATAGAAGTGTCTTGAAGAATATCTAGTCTAATATTATTTACTGTCATCATGACAAAGAGAAAATAAATCAGTTATTAGAGATGAGTTATTAAAACTATTATGATTAGAAATGCGTTGAGAAATTTTTTTCTCTCCGTTAAACAGAAATTGGGGGAGAAAATAAACAGGGGGGCTAATAAATCAGGAGGTTGAATAATTCTGATTGCAACTGTAGTTGAGATCCTGATCTTTCAATGATTAATCGTGGAGCTTACACTAAACGTGTTAATGCAGGCTAAACAAGTCGTGACAGAAAACACCTTTAATAACCTAAGAAATCCACCACATCCCCAATTACCCACCACAACTTCTTCCGTCATCATTATATTTTACAGGAAAGCCTAAATGCTTTCATACATTTGAATTTTTGAATGATTTGAATGACGTGAGAGGCGATCTCTGCCATCGGTACAACTTTAGTAAAGTAAAACAATATATATACAGTTAAAGTCATAATTATTCGCCCCCCTTTGAAATTTTCTTTCTTTTTTTAAATATTTCCCAAATGATGTTTAACAGAGCACGGAAATTTTCACAGTATGTCTGATAATATTTTTTCTTCTGGAGAAAGTCTTATTTGTTTTATTTCGGCTAGAATAAAAGCGGTTATAATTTTTTTTATACCATTTTAAGGTCAAAATTATTAGCCCCTTTAAGCTATATATTTATTCAATAGTCAACAGAACAAACCATCATTATACAATAACTTGCCTAATTCCCCTAACCTGCCTAGTTACCCTAATTAACCTATTTAAGCCTTTAAATGTCACTTTAAGCTGTATAGAAGTGTCTTGAAGAATATCTAGTCTAATATTATTTACTGTCATCATGACAAAGATAAAATAAATCAGTGATTAGAGATGAGTTATTAAAACTATTATGATTAGAAATGTGTTAAAGAAATCTTCTCTCTGTTAAACAGAAATTGGGGGAAAAATAAAAAGGGGGGCTAATAAATCTGACTTCAACTGTATATATAAATCCGCGGGTCGCGTGGCTTGTGATCTGTACAGATCATGGATTAACGTGATTCGTTACACCCCAAGTGCATGTTATTCTTTATAACCTTCCATCAAATTAATAACTTGCTCTATAAAACATGCTACTAATACCTGATAGTTTTCAACCTACTGCCACTTCTCAAAAATCGTTAATGAGGGAAAGAACTACAATCCCATGATGCATTGCAAACGACACATTAAAAACAACTGAAGTCGGCGCCGGTGGTGTGGTGGTTGGTGCGTCGGCGCATGCGCTCCGGTGCTTGCAGCGGCCTGGGTTCGGTTCCCGCCTCGCGGTCCTGTGCTCTCTGCTGTCCTATGCAATAAAGGTGAAAACCCCTAAAAATAAAAATAAAACAAAATAAATAAATAAAAGCTGAAAAGTATATAGTATACATATTAACCAAATGTTGTTGATTGTATATATAGAAACTGCAAAATATGGATTTATATGCAAATGTGGAGATTTCATTACGTCATTGGCTGTGCTTTGTTAAAGTGGGTGGAGCTAAAAAGCTCTTTAGGTGCTTTTCATGACACTGATTGGTGGAGTTTTCTCTATAGCATCATGGGAAATGTAGTTTTTCTGCACAATTATTTTAAAAGTGAGCTGTACGGTGATGCAGTGGGTAGCACGTTCGCCTCACAGCAAGAAGGTCGCTGGTTCCAGCCTCGACTGGATCAGTTGGCATTTCTGTGTGGAGTTTGCATGTTCTCCCTGTGTTGGAGTGGGTTTCCTCAGGATGCAAGTCCAAAGACATGCAGTACAGGTGAATTGGGTTAGGCTAATTGTCTGTAGTGTTTGAGTGTGAATGAGTGTGTATGGGTGTTTCCCAGTGATGGATTGCAGCTGGAAGGGCATCCGCTGCGTAAAACATATGCTGGATAAGTTGCCGCTGTGGCGAGCCCCAGATTAATAAAGGGATTAAGCCGAAAAGAAAATGAATGAATGCATGATTTAAATGTAAATGGTTCATTTGGTTCATTGTGAAGAATATCATCACAATCTGTCATTAATTTAATAATCTTCAAGTCTTTTTTTGTCTCATGCTTGATAGTTTTTCACCTCCTGCCACTTTTCATTAACCAAACAATTCTTTGTGGATCAAATCAATGTCCTAATTTTCCATTTTACCTGTTAATGTGTCTGGTTAAGAAAGTAAAATGAGTTCGAAATGCTGTTTCATGTTGACTTTAAATGCACAATGAATAAGTAAACTATTATAACAATTACCGTTATGTCATACACAATATATCTCAATGTTAATGTCTTAAACATGTCTTATTCTATTAAAAAAGCTATTTAACTATGAAATGTGTGTCTGTTTGTGACCTATATATAAAATAACGATTTCCAGTTTTCCACTTATAATTCAATTCACCTTTATTTCTGTAGCTCTTTTACAATGTAGATTGTGTCAAAGCAGCTTCACACAGAAGATTATAGTGAATGTAAACAGCGTCAGTTCAGTTTTCAGAGTTTAAGTTCAGTTCAGTTCAGTGTGGTTTAATTTTCACTGCTGAGAGTCCAAACACTGAAGAGCAAATCCATCGATGCGCAGCTCCACAAGTCCCAAACCAAGCAAGCCAGTGGCGACAGTGGAGGAACAAACAATTGACCAAAGTGAAGGAGCAAAAACCTGGAGAGAAACCAGGCTCAGTTGAGCACGACCATTTCCCCTCTGGCCAAACTTTCTGTGTGGAGCTGCAGTCTAGACGCCGGAGGCTGGAGAACGCTGGACATCCATCGTGGAGAAGCTGCAGGTGGGAGAGGTCACCGGCGGGTGTTCAGGCTGGCCCTTCAGGATCAGTGTGGAGACTCATCTGTCACTGGGGTCTTTCAGGAATCAGTCTCGTGCTCTCCACTCCTCCATGACCACCACAGCAGCTGCTCAGGATACGGCCTGGTCCAGGATTATGGAGACCCTGGCATCATTTCTTCACTGGTCTTGGATCAAATCAATGGTGCTGCATAATCTCTAGGAGTCCTCAAGATGAGTATCCCCAGGTGGAAATTGAGAACAAAGAAAATAATTAGCATAGCTGCTGTTCATAGTGTATATAAACAAGATGCGAAAATGAAGTGCTTTAAATGAAAATAGTAGGTACATAAACAAACATATAAAGCAGATGAGAGTTTCTCAAGTTAAAATCAAGTGAAATAACTTTTAAGAGATTAAACACTAAAGTCAAAAAGGGATTCACTGCTAAATATATTAATATTAAAAATAGTCACCTTGTAATTATACGTTTCTTTTTTTATAATCATCTTTTCGGGGTTTTCACCTTAATTGGATAGGACAGTAGAGAGGATTGACAGGAAAGTGTGGGGAGCAGAGAGGGGGGAAGAATCGGCATAAGACCTCGAGGCGGGAATATTAAACTCGTGTTGCTGTAATCACTGGGGTGCATGGCTGCCAACATTTGGTTCGTAAATTCTGGGAGATGGGGGGGGGGGGGGTTACGTCATACGCTAATTTGCATATTACTGACGTAATCACGTTCTACCTTTTCTGTTTGTTTAACAGCCTATGGTAAATAAATGGGGTATTATATTTGCACTACGTTTTATGTAAGCTTGTCAATTTAACAAAATTTATTGCTGTTTGAATACAGTATATCATTATAGATGAGTAGTGAATTTGCAGTAATCTCTCAGACGTAATAAACTCAGACAAGTTCTGAAACTCTCACTTAAAACATCTCTGATTGTGAACAATAAACGGTCAAATCAAATTGTTAAAATAAAGGAGAAGCAGATCGGTTTGACTGTACAAGGGAAATACCTTCACACTGCCGGTGCTAAATCATTTGCCGTCGGTACGCAGAGGGGTGATCTGCTGTCAGGCTGCAGGTGGGAGAGGCTGCTGTACGAGGACTGGGCCGCCTGTCAGTGCTCTGAGGCGGGGGAGGGGCCGGCGGCATCACCCGCAGCTCGTTGAGAAGAGTAGGTAGGGACGGTACAGTAATGGACAAACGACAGTCTATAAAAATCTCCAGTAACACACAAAAAAGTCGGTAGATTTGTCGCTTTTTTGAAAATTTGTCGCTAGGCGGGTCTGAAAAGTCGCTAAGTTGGCAACACTGGCGCGAACTGAAGAAGAGCGGGGAGCGGAAGGATTGAGAGATTTGGGGAGATGGCCGGAAGAGCACGCGCACAAGCGCCAGGTTTCAGCCCGGACTGTACCAAAATGCTGAGGAGCGGGGGGCGGATGGGGGGGATTCCGGGAGTTTACCGGGAGACAGAACAATACGGGAGACGGGTCTGAAATACGGGAGACTCCCGGGAAAAACGGGAGTGTTGGCAGGTATGCCGGGGTGCATGGCTGCGTCCGAAACCGCCTACTGCTTAGTAGACACTGCATTTGAGTTTAAACGTACTACTCGGTCGTTAGAAAAGTGTGTTCTATACAGTATGAATGGGAGAAGTATGAATGGAATTTGGACATACTATATCCGCCATTTTGTCATGGTCACGTGACCTACCTGCATCAATTACGTCGCTTCACTCTCATTCATGAATTTTCTCGCGGGGCATCATGGGATAGTGCAGCATGCATGGGATCCGCACTTCAGAATCTTGCCGGAAGTAGTAAGTCATCCGGGTACTTCTCACATACTAATTTTCGAATTCTATAATTCGGACAACCAATCCGCTCGCATACTGATTTTAGCGTACTGTATAGTATGGAAGTATGCGGTTTCGGACGCAGCCAAATTTAAACGTACTACTCGGCCGTTAGAAAAGTGTGTTCTTTACAGTATGAATGGGAGAAGTATGAATGGAATTCGGACGTACTACATCCGCCATTTTGTCATGGCCTTGTGACCCACCTGCGTCAGTTACGTCGTTGAACGGGAGCGGGCGGTCTAACAATATCGCTCCCGAGCGAGCGAGCATGTGCGTATCCGCATGGATGCTGTTTATGTGTGTGTGTGTGAATAAGAGAGAGCTTGATGCTGTGTGTCGCTTGTTTGGTGCTGTCTATGTGTGTGTGTATGTGTGTGAATGAGAGAGAGAGCGTGATGCTGTGCGTCGTTGGCTTGGTGCTGTGTATGTGTGTGTGAATGAGAGAGAGCGTGGTGCTGTGTGTGTATCCGTGTGTGTGTTTATACAGACAGCACGCAGATCTCTAATACGAACAAGACAATTTGAAAATTGTGCAACAAACAGGTGACCGCGAACGTAAGGTCGCATATACGGTATTCAGTTTCTGAATGGTTTAGGCACAAGCCAACAGTTTGGTGACGCTGTCTGAGCCTTACATCATAATTTATTTTATTATGCACGGTAATGCAGCATACCGAGGTAAAATAGGGAGGAGGTTTGACGGTATCAAAATTTGGATACCGTCCAAGCCTAATATATACATATACCTTATACATATATCACACAAGGATATACATCAATGGTCCCATACTCAATTCCTGGAGGGCCACAGCTCTGCTTAGTTTAGCTCCAACTCACACCTGCTTAACTTAACCCTGCTGAAAAATCCAGCTAAAACCAGCCTAGGATGGTTGGCTGGTTTTAGCTGGTCGACCAGCCTGGTTTTGGAGGGTTTCCGGTCATTTCCAGCCTGGTCTTAGCTGGTCAGGCTGGGAGATGACCAGTTAAAACCAGCTTGACCAGCCTAGCCAGGCTGGGAGCCCAGCCAAAACCAGCTATCTCCAGCTTAAACCATGCTGGTCAAGTTGGTTTTAGCTGGTCATTTTCCAGCCTGACCAGCTAAGACCAGGCTGGAAATGACCGGAAACCCTCTAAAACCAGGCTGGTCGACCAGCTAAAACCAGCCAACCATCTTAGGCTGGTTTAAGCTGGATTTTTCAGCAGGGAATAGTCTATAGTAGTCTTGAACACCTTGATTAGTTGGATTAGCTCTGTTTTAATAGGGTTGGAAGAAAACTGCAGAGCTGGGGCCCTCCAGGAATCCAGTTTGAGAGTTATGACATATATAATTCATGTTAATTATCTAGAAATATAAATTAATTTACCGACCAAAACATTTACGCGCGTTTCCTATGCTCCGCCCCTGTTAAATGACGCCGATCGTTTGACTGACGTCATTTGTAAGCGCCGGGGCGTCTGCACGCATGCGTCTCTATAGCGGCGACACCATTTTAGAGGAAGAAAGAAACAGGGATAAAAACTGACAATTAGCAATACGTCGATAGTTAAAATATTAATATTCTGACAGATGAGTGTCTTTACAGTCCCTGACGGATAGTAGAGCTCCGCTGGTCCGCTGAAGAACCGGGTTTTCTGATACTGACGAAAACCCGGAGTGCTACTGCTCAATTTAGCGCCTCTTCAGATTTTATTGTTGTTATTCGTGTGTGTGTTTGTGTTTTGTGTGTGTGAGTGAGTGAGTGTGTGTTTGAGTGTAACCGCGCGGTTCCGTCCAGATGGATGGAGAAGACGAGATCCACTCAGGTAAGCAAAGCGTTCATATGAGTTTCATTAGCATAACAGTAACGTTACCATGCTAATACCAGCGCGTGGACGTTTACCACAGTAACAGCATTCTATTTTTAGGTGCTTTAGCTTAGCATGTACAGTAAACACGCATTACTAAGCAATTCATAAAAGTATAATGGTATTTACGTGTTTTTTTTGCAAATACCACGCTAAATGTCTCGTACTTGAACATTTACCATGGTATTCTTTGAGGTACTTTTGCCTGGCAGGGTACATGAGTACAGTAAACACACATTATTTTCAATACATCAGAGTATAATGGTATTTTGTATGTTTTTAAGCAAATACCATGGTAATGTCATGTACTTGAACATTTACCATGGTATAAAGTTAAAGTTAGTTGAACATTTACCATGGTTTTCTTTGAGGTACTTTAGCCTAGCAGGGTACATTAGTACAGTAAACGCGCGTTATTATACAATACATCAAAGTATAATGGTATTTGCGTGTTTTTGAGCAAATACCATGCTAAATGCCATATTCTTGAGTTTTTACCTTAGTATAAAGTTGAAGTACTTTACCCTAGCATGGAGTATGAGTACAGTAAACATGTATTGCTACATAATAAAGTATGATGGTATTTTTGTATGTTTTTATGCATATTACATGCTAATGTTATATTCTTGAAAATTTACCATGGTATAAAGTAGAGCTACTTTAACTTAGCATGGAGTATAAGTACAGTAAACATGTATTGCTACATAATAAATCAAAGTATAATGTTATTTTCATGTTTTTGAGCAAATACCCTGGTCACGCCATGTACTTGAACATTTACTATGGTACTCCTTGAAGTACATTAGCCATGCATGGAGTATGAGTACAGTAAATGTGTATTGCGTCATAATAAATCAAAGTATAATGGTAATTTCATGTTTTTGATGAAATACCATGCTAAATACTATATTCTTGAATATTTACTGTGGTATTCCTTGAGGTACTTTAGCTTAGCAGGATACATAAGTGCAGCAAACATGTATTGCTACATAATAAATCGAAATGTAATGGTATTTTCATGCTTTTAAGCAAATACCATGGTAATGCCATGCACATGAACATTTACCATGATATTCTTTGCAGTACTTTAGCCTAGCATGGTATACGAGTACAGTAAACACGGATTACTATAAAATACATCAAAGTATAATGGTATTTTTGTATGTTTTTGAGCAAATATCGTGCTAAATGCCATGTACTTGAACTTTTACCATGGTGTTTTTTTTGAAGTACTTTAGCCTAGCATTGAGTGTGAGATTACTTGATCATTTACCATGGTATTTGGCCTAGTGTGGAGTTTGAGGACAGTAAACATGTATTTCTACATAATACAGTAAAGTAAAATAATGTTATTTTCATGTTTTTGAGCAAATACCATGGTAATGGCATGTACTTGAACATTTACCATGGTCCAAAGTTGTACTTTAGTCATGCATGGAGAATGAGGACAGTAAAAATGTATAGCTGCTACATAATAAATTAAAATATAATGGTATTTTCATGTTTTTGAGCAAATGCCATGGTAATATCCTGTACTTGAACATTTACCTTGGTATTCTTTGAGGTACTTTAGCCTAGCAGGGTACATGAGTACAGTAAACGTGCGTTATTTTACAATACATCAAAGTATAATGGTATTTTCATGTTTTTGATGAAATACCATGCTAAATACTATATTCTTGAATATTTACCATAGTATAAAGTTGAAGTATGTTAACCTAGCATGGAGTATGAGTACAGTAAACATGTATTGCTACATAATAAAGTATAATGGTATTTTTGTATGTTTTTGGTCAAATTACATGCTAATGTCATATTCTTGAGCGTTTACCATAGTATAAAGTAGAACTACTTTAACTTAGCATGGAGTATGAGTATGGTAAACGTGTATTGCTACATAATAAATCAAAGTATAGTGTTATTTTCATGTTTTTGAGCAAATGCCATGGTAATACTGTTTACTTGAGCATTTACCATGGTTTTCTTTGAGTTACTTTAGCCTAGCATGGAGTATGAGTACAGTAAACGCACATTACTATACAATACATCAGAGTATAATGTTATTTTTGTCTGTTTTTGAGCAAATACCATGCTAAATGCCATGTACTTCAACTTTTACCATGGTATTCTTAGAAGTTCTTTAGCCCAGCAGGGTACATCAGTACAGTAAACACGCGTTATTATACAATACATCAAAGTATAATGGTATTTTCATGTTTTTGATTAAATACCATGCTAAATACCATATTCTTGAATATTAACCATAGTATAAAGTTGAAGTAAGTTAATCTAGCAAGGGGTATGAGTACAGTAAACGCACATTACTATACAATACATGAAAGTATAATGTTATTTTTGTCTGTTTTTGAGCAAATGCCATGTACTTGCACATTTACCATGGTGTAAAGTTGAAGTACTTTAACCTAGCATGGAGTATGAGTACAGTAAACGCGCATTATTATACAATACATCACAGTATAATGGTATTTTTGTGGGTTTGTTTTAGCAAATACCATGGCAATGCCATGTACTTGAACATTTACCATGGTATTCTTTGAGTTACTTTAGCCTAGTGTGGAGTATGTGTACAGTAAACATGCATTACTATGTAATAAATCGAAGTATAATGTTATTTTTGTATGTTTTTGAGTAAAATACCATGCTCAACACCATGTACTTGAACTTATACCATGGTGTTTTTTGAAGTACTTTAGCCTAGAATGGAGAATGAAGACAGTAAACATGCATTGCTACCAGGGACGTAGCAACCGGGGGGTGGGGGGGATATGTCCCCCTCACTTTTAGAGACAGACCATTTAGAAACAGGTGATAAAGAATGTAAACTTTTGGATTTCATACAGCTGTCCCCCCCACTTTTAAAATGTCCACTCCGCCCCTGATTGCTACATAATAAATTAAAATATAGTGGTATTTTCATGTTTTTGAGCAAATGCCATGGTAATACCGTGTACTTTAACATTTACCATGGTATTCTTTGAGGCATTTTAGCCTAGCATGAAGTATGAGTACAGTAAACACACATTACTGTACAATACATCAGAGTATAATGGTATTTTTGTATGTTTTTGAGCAAATACCATGCTAAATGACATGTACTTCAACTTTTGCCATGAGGTACTTTAGCTTAGCATGGAGTACGAGTACAGTAAACGCGCGTTATTTTACAATACATCAGAGTATAATGGTATTTTCATGTTTTTGATCAAATACCATGCTAAATAGCATATTCTTGAATATTTACCATAGTATAAAGTTGAAGTATGGTAATCTAGCAAGGGGTATGAGTAAAGGAAACATGTATTGCTACATAATAAATCAAAGTATAATGTTATTTTTGTGTTTTTGGGCAAATACCATGCCAAATGCCATATACTTGCACATTTACCATGGTATAAAGTTGAAGTACTTTAGCCTTGCATGGAGTATGAGTACAGTAAACGCGCATTATTATACAATACATAAAAGTATAATGGTATTTTTGTGGGTTTTTTTAGCAAATACCATGGTAATGCCAAGTACTTGAACATTTACCATGGTATTCTTTGAGTTACTTTAGCCTAGTGTGGAGTATGAGTACAGTAAACATGCATTACTATATAATAAATTGAAGTATAATGTTATTTTTGTATGTTTTTGAGTAAAATACCATGCTCAACACCATGTACTTGAACTTATACCATGGTGTTTTTTGAAGCACTTTAGCCTAGAATGGAGAATGAGGACAGTAAACATGTATTGCTACCAGGGGCCTAGCAACTGGGGGGGCCGGGGGGGAGATATGTCCCCCTCACTTTTAGAGACAGACCATTTAGAAACAGGTGATTAAGAATGTAAACTTTTGGATTTCATACAGCTCTCCCCCCCACTTTTAAAATGTCCACTCCGCCCCTGATTGCTACATAATAAATTAAAATATAATGGTATTTTCATGTTTTTGAGCAAATGCCATGGTAATACCATGTACATTAACATTTACCATGGTATTCTTTGAGGCACTTTAGCCTAGCATGGAGTATGAGTACAGTAAACACACATTACTGTACAATACATCAGAGTATAATGGTATTTTTGTATGTTTTTGAGCAAATACCATGCTAAATGACATGTACTTCAACTTTTGCCATGAGGTACTTTAGCTTAGCATGGAGTATGAGTACAGTAAACGCGCGTTATTTTACAATACATAAAAGTATAATGGTATTTTTGTGTTTTTTTTTTTTTTAGCAAATACCATGGTAATGCCAAGTACTTGAACATTTACCATGGTATTCTTTGAGTTACTTTAGCCTAGCATAGAGTATGAGAACAGTAAACACGCATTACTATACAATACATCAGAGAATAATGTTATTTTTGTATGTATTTGAGCAAATAATATGCCAAATGCCATATACTTGCACATTCACCATGGTATAAAGTTGAAGTACTTTAGCCTAGCATGGAGTATGAGTACAGTAAACGCGCATTATTATACAAAACATCACAGTATAATGGTATTTTTGTGGGGGTTTTTTACCAAATACCATGGCAGTGCCATGTACTTGAACATTTACCATGGTATTCTTTGAGTTACTTTAGCCTTGCATGGAGTATGAGTACAGTAAACATTTATTACCACATAATAAATCGAAGTATAATAATAATATTTTCGTGTTTTTATTAGCAAATGCTCTACACTTGAACATTTACCATGATATTCTTTGAAGTACTTTAGCCTAGCAGGGTACATGAGTACAGTAAACATGCGTTATTATATACATCAAGGTATAATGGTATTTTTGTATGTTTTGGAGCAAATACGGTGCTACCGCCATATATTCTTTGAAGTACTTTAGCCAAGCATGGAGTATGAGTACAGTAAAGGTGTATTACTATATAATAAATCAAAGTATAATGCTATTTTCATGTTTCGAGCAAACACCATGGTAATGCCGTGTACCTGAACATTTACCGTGGTATTCTTTAACGTATTTTAGCCTAGCAGGGTACAGGAGTACAGTAAACACTATCCGTATTACTAATGACAGAATTGACATTTTTGTGTGAACTATCCCTTGAAGCTTAGCATGGTAATTTAGTAGTATAATAAATGTGCATTAATATATAGTAATCAAAATAACAATCATGGAAATAATAGAAATCCTGTTCTTCAATTTCCAATTGTCACATTTATACATACAAGTAAACACTATACATAAGTGTGTATGTGGAGATTGGCACAGTTTGAGTTAAAGGAACACTCCACTTTATGTTTGATCTGGTGAACTGTGAGACTGATGTATTGTGTGTGTGTTTGCTCAGATGATGGCAGTGCAACTCCAGTTCAGGACGAGCAGGAGGACGCCGGGCCTGGATCACGACAGTCTGATGTGAGTCTGATGGTTTGCTTTTAGTGATGGGTTGAGCTGTCATATAATTAATTGCTTCCCAAGTAAACAGTTTGTATTTTGATATACAATATAAATTTGTGTGCACTGTGAATGTTCTCATGCATAAAATACTAAAATATGATTTTATTAGCACCATGCCACTGAAAAATGTAGGATAGTCTAGACCAGGGGTGTCCAAACTCACTCTTGAAGGGCCGGTGGCCTGCATAGTTTAGCTCCAACTTGCTTCAACACACCTGCCAGGAAGTTTCTAGTACAGGGATGTCAAACTCAATTCCTGGAGGGCCGCAGCCCTGCACAGTTTAGTTCCAATTCTGCTTCAACACACTTACTGGTTGGTTTCAAACAATGACTGTATAAAATATGGACGACGCGACGGCGCCATTTTCCGTTAAATGCTGTGAAGAAAAAAAAAACGCCTCGTGACGGGCACAAACTGTCGCAAAATACTGCTAAAATTGGAGCCTAGGCATGCGCAGAAGGACTGCCTGATGGAGCCAGAGGAGGAGCTGTGGAATCGAACTTCCAACCAAACGCTTATACATCAAATTAACCACGCCCCCTGAACTTCTAACTTGACCGCAGGTGTCTGCGCTATAACAGAGGCTCGCTAATGTACACTTTGCGTTTACATAGTAGCCTGCGCTTGCTGTTTTATCAACACAAATGGTTGTAATAACGTTAACAAAGGTGAGGTTTAATATAATGAAGATTTATTTGCGCCAGCTCCACGGTGCTCGCGGGGCAGATCCGGCTCGGATGCCTATGGACTCACTGCCTGAGTCAATCGGGCCAGATGCGGCGGCCATTAGCAAACCGACGCTGCCGCATCTGAGCCGCATCGGCCCGCGAGTAATGTGCACGAGTAGGTACAGCAGATGGAGTCGGGCCAAGGGGTAAGTCTCCGGCAGGCGAGAGTCTAGCCGGAACTGGCCCGAGTGTGTTTTGCTATCTGGGTGGTTAGGAGTGTATCAACAAACTGATAAAGCCCTAACCTAAACTATAGTTTACTGCTGAGCAACTCATTTTATCATGGTAAAATAACACAGGTATGGAATAATAACACTTCAGTCTCCTGCCAAAGCTCCGACGTCTGCTTTGAGAATCTGTCAATCACAGCTGTCAATCACGATGCCACGCCTAACATTAAATTACTGCTCAAAACATACTCTTTACAGAAATGAAGATCTGCACCTATATTAGCATGATAACCAGTGCCTTAACTGACCAGAACCATCTTTTAGAACATTTTATTACAAGTGTAATTATTTTTTTACTTGGTCTCATGTCTCCTTCATTAACACGGAGGAGGCATCTTTATGACTTGTACTGCAGCCAGCCCCCAGGGGGCGATCTAACAGCCAAGACTTCACTAAAAAGCAGGCTTGTGGCACACTTGTGCTGCGTCCCAATCCGCATACTTATACTACGCCCCAAAAGTATGTACTTTTTTTGTGAAGGTAAAATACATACTTTTGAGAGTGTAACAGAAGAGTATGCAAGCTTTGGGACACACTACTTCCTCATTAAAAGATCGTTATGCTGCTTAGTTATGACCCCTGTCAATCCTCCACACATCGTCCACATTTCTGTCGTATTTAATTTCCTACCTTATTGGAGAAGCAGCAGCAGGATAATCTGCCATTCATGAGTCTTTCATGCAGAGAAATCTCCTAAGGTGTTTGGATATTTATGCATTCAGACGGTAATGTTCAAACACGTCTTTATATAAGTTCAGTATTGTTGTTGCAGATGAAATATAACACAGACAACATGCTTTAAATGTTTTCCAGTGGGCAAGATATTAATTAACAGTCATACAAACATCTTTAGCGAAGCCTCTCTGCTTGACGGTTGGTCTCGCGCGTCCATCATGTTTATCAAATCAAATCACTTTTGTTGTCACATCATCAGCAGCACGTGTGCTATGATGAGTGAAAAGCTTAGGTGCTGGCTCCAGACAGTGCAAAAAACAGACAGTGCAGGATACAGACAGTGCAGGATACAGACAGTGCAATATACAACAACATACTCACAAAAAAACAAGACAATGTAAAATTGGCAATGTTGACAGCGATACGTAGGCAGTATTGTTTTAAGTATGGATTTGTTAAAGTGCAGTGCGGGGTATGGAAGAGTTTGTGTGGGGTGTGTTAAGTGTTCATCAGCCTGATAGTCTGAGGGAAGAAACTTTCCTTCAGTCGGCTGGTGCGTGACCGGATGCTGCGAAACCATCTGTCTGAGGGTAGCAGAGAAGTTCGTAGTTTGTTTACACTTTTCACCCGTGTTTGTAGTTCTAATCGATTTCACGTCCAACGCACAATGCACTGTGGGCAATATCAGTGGTCAGAGTATGGACGCTTCTACACTTAACATTTTGACCGGAAATAGTAAACCATCCGGGAACCTTTGGCATACTCTTTTCGACATACTACGATTTGGGACATACTAAATCTATTTTCAAATACTATTTAGGACGGATAGTATGCGAATTGGGATGCAGCATTGGTTTCAAACAAGCCTGAAGGACTCAATTAGTTTGATCAGGTGTGTTTAATTATGGTTGGAACTAAACTGTAGGGCTGCGACCCTCCAGGAATTGAGTTTGACATCCCTGAACTAGTATATCTAGAGCAGGGGTGTCCAAACTCGGTACTGGAGGGCTGGTGTCCTGCATATTTTAGTTCCAACCCCAAATAGACTCACCTGAACCAGCTAATCAAGCTCTTTCTAGGTATACTAAAAACTTCCAAGGAGGTGTGTTGAAGGAAGTTTGAGCTAAACTATGCAGGACACCGGCCCTCCAGGACCGAGTTTGGACACCCCTGCTTTAGAAAGAGCTTGATTAGCTGGTTCAGGTGTGTTTGATTAGAGTTGGAACTAAACTCTCCAGGACACTGGCCCTCCAGGACTGAGTTTGGACGCCCCTGGTCTAGACCATATTCAGTCGTTTAAGAATGTACAGATTTTTTGACTATAAATAGTCAAGTGTAAAGATTTCCATTTAATTCTGTAGTATAAGCAGAATAATTAAGTCCAGTCCGTTAAAATGTGTAAGGAATAGTTGACAACAGGCTATTGATAAATAAAATAAAAACAATGTACAACCGAGATGGTGATAGCGCAGAGCAGAGTGACTGTTACTCCTTAGGTGTGCTTTATTTCCTAATAATTCAACAGAATGGACTCTATTATTCCACTGTGGTCTCCAAAGCTGCTTCACTGTTGAGATGTTGTGTTTGAGGGTTTATTCGCCAAGTTTTTATCCTCCTCAAACTGCTTCTGTGTGTAGCACTAGATTCTTCCACACCTCCTCCAAAGCCTTCTGTTGTGTTTTGATGTGATTTTTGACTGTTGTAGCTAGGGCTGCACAATATATCATTTAAGCATCGATATCACACTGTGTGCATCAGCAATGGCCACATCACAAGATATGCAATGTTGAGTTAGGATTATAGATGACCAGGAACCACAGGTCAAAACACATGAGATTTCTGGAGACTCTGCAGATAATTATAAGCATAATAGAGTGAAAGTTTATTATCTGCATGGGTTTTAAAGGCCTGTGACTGTAAGCATTTGAAGAGCGTTCAAAGCATTTTAATAGAGCATAAAGATTATTTTTGTAAGCAAATATTAAAGTGAAATAAACTGATTTATGGTTTTCTGGGGAGAGTCTAACAGTATTGGGTAAACCATCAGTTGGGAAAACCATCAGTTTATTACACTTTAATATTTGCTCCATTGTGTTTAATTATGACTGTATTTAGTTTATTATATGTATATAATAAATTACATTAAAATATATTTATATTTCACTCCTCTATAAAATCATCCCAATCAATCTAAAGTCTTTGCAAAAAGAGTTATTTAAGAGTTATTTTCTGGTGAAATTATCTATCCGTCTGTCTGTCTGTCTGTCTGTCCGTCTATCTATCTATCTATCTATCTATCTATCTATCTATCTATCTATCTATCTATCTATCTATCTATCTATCTATCTATCTATCGTTCTATCGTTCTATCGTTCTATCGTTCTATCGTTCTATCGTTCTATCGTTCTATCTGTCTATCTGTCTATCTGACTGTCTGACTGTCTGTCTATCTTTACATTTATTCATTGATCTGTCTGTTTTTCTGTGTTTATCTATCACTATCTTGCATCTGTACATCATATCAATATCCCAAACCCAAACGGAAACTAGGTGCATAATGTCAGAAATAGAAAATGATTTTTAATTGTAATAATATTTGACAATTTTACAGATTTTCATGACCTTTTTGATCAAATAAGTAGGGGTGTGAACCTACACTGGTCTCACGGTTCGGTTACGATTATCATGCCATCGATTCGGTTCAATTCGATGTCTCGGTGCATCACGGTGCATTGACGATGCTTTCCATACATAATTAGATTTTTTTTCTTTACAACACAAGAAAATAAATTGTATTAAAATCTATAAATATGTTTATATTTATATATTACTTGTAAAACAATGTTGTCCTTTAATACAAGCAGTCAGATACATGAACTCTACCTTTAATTTGACCTGCTCAAAAAAAAAAACACTCTTTGTGAATGTTTTAGACAAAACCCCAATACATGCACAGAAGACAGCACGAGCATTCATAACAAATAAACTCATGTAAATATTATCCCGCTTTTTGAGCGCTGGCAAGTTCTTACATCCCTATGATTGGTCATTGTCTTCACCCGCTCAACAGAAAGGGCTGCGACTGGCTTTAGAAACGAAAGCGATGTTCACCGATGAGTGACGTGGGAAAAACTGCCGCCGGTCAGTCAATATGCGCATAATACGCGGTTTATTAGGTAATCCGTAATAGAATAAATACAATACAATAAACTCGCACCACAGGCACACTTGTGTCTGGATCCACAAGTATCGCTTTAACAGAAACTTTACCTCACAAACATGCCAACGGGTCAAATGCCCTAGGCGTGTGTGTGTGGGAGAGAGAGAGAGGCATAGATTTTTACAGCATTTCTCCCTAGCAGTGAAATAGCGGCTCGTGCTTTACCATTCCTCAGTGTCAGTGAAAGATCTGCTTTTAAGTAGTTGGAGCGTTTTATTTACTCACCCTCGCCTCCTTCGCCAAAGTATTCTACCGCGACATCGCGCATAGGGGATAAATGGCGTCAGTGCATAATAACCGGTTATGATCTATTACTGAACCGATATCGAATTGTACCCATCTGCATCGCGGTGCACCGAAGAAACAATTAATTTTGACACCCCTACAAATAAGTGCATTAACTCAGGGGTGCTCAATCCTATTCCTGGCGATCGACCTTCCCGCAGTTTTCAGTTGCAGCCCTTATCAAACACACCTGCCTGTAATTATCAAGTGCTCCTCAGGTTCTAAATAATTGGTTCAGGTGTGTTTGATCAGGGTTGGAGCTGAAATCAGCTGGAAGGTCGATCGCCAGGAACAGGGTTGAGCACCCCTGTATTAACTCTTTGAACATTCGACCAAGAGTGTGTAATTATGACAAATCAGACCTCAAAATTGCGACTGTTTTGGTCGCATATGCGCCGAAATTTTATCTATGCGACCTCAAAATATATTTGGGAGCATTTATGTGCGAGTGCATAAATTGTTGCTGTGCAACCAGTTTTCACTGCAAAATGTTTACCACAAGCGCAGATTTAGGAGACATTCACGCAGAAAGCATCTTTGCACCAAAAAACGCCAAACACAGCGCTCAGGAAAAGTATAAAACAGTTGACATGTCTACTTGCTGTAGTAAACAAAGCCCGCAATGCTTGCCCCGCGTTCAAGCTTTTCTGATTGGCCTACTGCTTTAGAACAGAACGCGAATGGATTGGTTAATATCAGCTGTCAATCACTCAGTTCAGATGACAGAGAGCTACAGCTGCGAAAATGTAAAGGTCTGAATATGAGAGAATGAAAACAACACTGACAGATTTAGTTTTAGAAACCACCTAAAGTTACTAATAATGGCACATCTGATCAATGATCATGTGCTGAATGTATAATCCAGCATTTACACTTTTCCAAGAGTGGATAAAAGACTTCCAGTGGTTAAAGTCCGCTATGAAAATGACTAAAACCATTCAATTCAATTCATCTTTATTTGTATAGCGCTTATACAATGTAGATTGTGTCAAAGCAGCTTCACATGGAAGGTTATAGTGAATTGAAACAGTGTCAGTTCAGTTTCAGAGATTAAGTTCAGTTCAGTTTAGCTCAGTTCAGTGTGGGTTAATAATCACTACTGAGAGTCCAAACACTGCAGAGCAAATCCATCGATGCGCAGCTCTACAGATCCTGAACCATGCAAGCCAGTGGCGACAGCGGCGAGGAAAAAACTTCACCAATTGGCGAAAGCGAAGATTTAAAAAAAAAACTCGAGAGAAACCAGGCTCAGTTGGGCACGACTATTTCCCCTATGGCCAAATGTCTTGTGCAGAGCTGCAGTCTAGGCGCAGGAAGCTGGACCTCAGCGAAGACTCGTCTGTCCCTGGAGCATCACAGGAGTCACTCCTGCTCTCACTCCATGAAGACCACCACAGCAGCTGCTCAGGATACGGCCTGGTCCAGAAAACCTTGGGATCATCTCGTCGCTGGTCTCGGATCGCGTCAGTGGCACTGCATAGTCTAAGGGCCTCAAGATGAGTACCCCCAGGTGGAAATACAGAATAAGGAGAATAATTAGCGTAGCTGCTGTTCATAGTGTATATAAACGAGAAGCAAAATCATGTGTGGGGCACATCATGCGTCATACCGCTATGTACTGCACTGAGTGTATGCTTTGCTAAAAAGATAGGTCTTTAATCTAGTTTTGAAGAGCGAGAGTGTGTCTGAGCCTCGGACATTATCAGGAAGGCTATTCCAGAGTTTAGGGGCCATAAATGAGAAGGCTCTGCCTCCTTTACTCGACTTTGATATTCTAGGTACTACCAGAAGCCTTGAGTTTTGAGATCGTAAAGAGCGGGTTGGGTTGTAGCGAGACAGGAGGTTGGTGATGGTGATCGTTCACTGTAAGGTCTGAGGGACGAAGTTTTCAGGTAACAGTGTTTGCCACTGAATCTACACATTAAGCAGGAGAGGTTCTAACGTTATTTAATCCTTCATTTAATCGTCACAATGCTGTCAGTCGTGCGACTGACACCAAGTTCACCATCGCTAAAGAGCATGCATTCACTGAGATGAAACTAATATTGCAGCTCATGAAAAGACCGTTATTGCTATTAAGATGACTTATGCAAATAATAAGTCATATGTCAATATCATCTGTGCAATATCAGACAGCAACCGTGAGGACAGTTATTATCGTTAACTCAGTTCATCTCATGCACATCAAGCAGTGCGTGCAGGGCCGGTGAGCGCATGCAGATTTTGTTTGTTTGTTAGTTTTGATGAGTGTTGATTTCAAATGCAATAAATCTGCTAATATAAAACTTGTAGTAATGGTGCTTATAATTGTTGGTGGGTGCACTAAAATTTTGGTTAAGTTAGAAGCACCGGTGCTACCAAGAAATCTGTCGGTCCGTCTGTCTGTCGTTTCATCTATCTATTTGTCTATTTATCTATCTATCTGTCTGTCTATTCGTCCGTTCGTCTGTCTGTCGTTTTATCTATCTATTTGTCTATTTATCTATCTGTCTGTATATCTATCTATCTGTTTGTCTCCTTCCGTCCGTTCGTCCATCCGTCGTTTTATCTATCTATTTGTCTATTCATCTATCTGTATGTCTATCCATCCATCTGTCTGTATGTCTATCTATCCATCCATCTATCCGTCGTTCTATCCATCGTTCAATCCGTTGTTCTGTCTGTCTGTCTGTCTATCTATCTATCGCGGAGAAAAAAAAATATTGCTATGTCAAATTGTTCTGATATCGCGCAACCCTAGTTGTAGCTGTGAAATAACTCAAATCTTTCAGTGTAGTGATATGGAGCTTTAATGCGCTAAACCTGCCGGAACTACTTTAGCTAAAAATAACCAAACACCTTAGAATGCTCATCAGCCAATCAGAGAAAAGCGTTTGTGCGACGAGTTCGCAGTTCACTGCGTTGAAAAGTTCAAGCTTGGTGAACTCTGATTTGCGAAATCGCATCACGTGACTGCGTGAGACCAATCGATGAGCAAAGCATGACCTCTCTGGATAGACATTTAAAATATAAACCAATCGCTCGCTTTTTTAAATGTCGAATCATCTTGTTTAACCCCGCCCCTTTTCGTAGCACCATACGACAGAATTTCGTATCCTCAAACTCTAGTGTGACCGCAGCATTACCTGTAGGTTTCAAACAAGCCTGAAGGACTCAAGTAGTTTGATCAGGTGTGTTTAATTAGGATTAAAGCTAAGCTGTGCAGAGCTACGACCATCCAGGAACTAAGTTTGACTTCTGTGCATTAGTATAATAGAAAATAATGCAGATCTGAAGTGTAACAGCCGCTCTGCTTCATAAGGTCACCACCTCAGGAGTGCATTATTTTCTAATTGTTCAACCTCCTGTTATCAATTAATCCATACCTAAGCCTTTATTTTTTGATGCAATAAATCACAATGAATTGTAGCACTGAACATCAATTGTTCTTCTGTTCTCGAACATGATTTCCTGATGTTTCTGCCCATGCAGGATGACTGCAGCGATAATGAAGACAGAAAGTCAGACGGCAGCGATTCAGAGATGGAGCCGCCGCGACCTGCAGACAGTGATGAGGACAGCAGCTCTCCGGTGAAGAGAAGAGCCAGCACATCTGACCTGGAGGTAGGCATCAATTTGTTTTGTTGCGAATGAAGGAAGCTTCTGTCATGGTATAATTACTGTAGTAATGGGCGATATAAACGATATGCGATATAAACGATACAAAATTGGCCTACGATAGAGATTCTAATTCTATTGCACTATCGCGATAATGCATGTTTGATGACGCAATCTACCCGGGAAATTAAGAGCAACGAGCTGCAGCCGGCTGCAACGCATCATCTTGAATAAACATGGACAGGGTTTGACAGTGCGACCATTTTGCTTGCATTTGCGACAAAAAATAGACGTGTGCGAACTGGAAAATGTATTTAGTCGCACATGTGCAATTTTCTTTTTTTAATAAGCTCGATTGATAAATTAATTCACTCGGCCACGGTAAAACAACACGCTCTTCACACTAACTTAGGGTGTATTACGTTGGAAATCTATTGTGACTGTAGCACATGCTGATGCTCTCAACAACAGCACTAAGCAACGCATGGCATCGAATGGCGACGTGTCGCACAACTTGTGAGCCTCATGCATGGCATATCGAGGCTTGTCACACAGATTCCCACACAGCGCTTCCCACACAGATTTTACCTGGGCGGCCGATATATTATTGGGGCGGCCCGGTTCTGTGTTCGCGAGAAACTGAGAACACTCTGCCACAGACTCACATGCTCTGCATGCAGACCCACAGAGACGTGCTGGATACAGAACTGTTGTCCTGACTTTATAGCAGCTTTGAGAAGAGCGCGAAAACTAAATAGACTGATCCAGCTCATTATTTGGGGTGACAATACATTCTCTTTTCCCCGGACATGTCCGAGAATCTGCTTTCGCTTTCGATATTAATTGTATTCATTTTTGCATTACTTTATAAGCAAACTTTGTCTGGTGCATCTCAATCTCTCAGCAGCACCAACACTGTCTACAGCAGACAGAGAGAGAGAGGGAGAGAAAGAGCAGATCAAGACACCAGTTTTAATTTCATTAGGAGAACAAAATGTTTAAAATCAAATGCGTTACCTTAGGCTGCAGGTTAGAAATGTGTTTTTATTTAAAGTATCTGCAATACACAATTTTATTTGACTAATTTAATACTGGAAGTAATTTCAGTACAGTGTAAGTTCCTTAACTAAAAAGACACCAGTTTATTTGTTCTCTGCAACTTGGCATTTAGGAACCAAGGACTTAAAAGAAAAGTCTTTCTTTCTGAAAGGCACTACATTTAGTTTATTTATCTGCAACATTGTGTTGTTTAATTACAGTTTTGCTTTTGCACAATAAATGTTCTCAAAATGACATGCAATGTTTCTTTATTTCTTAAAATAAAATAGCAGTTTGGCTTTCCTAAGGGTCTATGTAACCTGTTCTGAAATGGTTCTATTATAATTTATATATCGCAATATATATCGTTATCGCAAGAGGCTGCAATGTATATCGCAATATGGATTTTAGGCCATATCGCCCATCCCTAAATTACTGTAACCGGTATAGTACTTCTACATAGTGAATTGCTTTGTTAGAGTAGTCCGCATTATTACTATTATTTATTAAAATGATTATGCCTTTTATCATTCAACTAAGAAATCCACATCAGCTAGGGTTAGTAACCTAGTCATGTTTTTGTAGTTGTCATCACACTGACTTTAGTTAATTTAACTGATGTTAACAAATAGAGCCTTACTTTACAGCGTTAACAAAATGCCAATGAATAGTCACTGAATTTTTACATTTGTAGGCCAAGTGATCAATTATGTGTATATTAATTATCATGATATATTGAATAATTGAATATCTGCTTATGTCTGTATCGAGGAGGAAGAGGAGAAAACACATGCTGCTAGCGACTCAGAGGAAGAGCAGACAAAGAGACGCAGCCCTAAATCAGACGCCGGCAGCGATTCAGACGAGGACAAGCCCAAACAGAGGACTCAGAATCACTCTGAAGATGAGGACGAGGAGGGAGGGAGGAAGGGGAAGTGGAAAACTGCAATGAACTCGGACAGTGAGGAAGACGAGGACCGAGCGAAAGAGGAAGCAGGAAGTGATGAGGATGATGAAGGGTCTAAAAGAAGGGCTCTGGGTAGTGATGATGATGAAGGGCCTAAAAGAAGGGCTCTAGGTAGTGATGATGAAGAAGAAGGGCCTAAAAGTAGGGCTCTTGGTAGTGATGACGAAGATGAAGGGCCTAAAAGTAGGGCTCTTGGTAGTGATGACGAAGATGAAGGGCCTAAAAGTAGGGCTCTGGATAGTGATGATGATGATGAACGGCCTAAAAGACGGGCTCTAGGTAGTGATGATGAAGATGAAGGGCCTAAAAGTAGGGCTCTGGATAGTGATGATGAGGATGAAGGGCCTAAAAGAAGGGCTCTAGCTAGTGATGATGAGGATGAAGGGCCTAAAAGAAGGGCTTTAGGTAGTGATGATGATGAAAGGCCTAAAAGAAAAGCTCTGGCTAGTGATGATGAAGATAAAGGGCCCAAACGAAAGGCTTTAGCTAGTGATGATGAGGATGAAGAGCCTAGACGAAAGGCTTTAAGCAGTGATGAAGATGATAAAAAGCCCAAACGAAAGGCTTTAGATAGTGATGAAGATGAAAGACCTAAACGAAAGACTTTAGATAGTGATGATGATGATGAAGATGAAAGGCCCAAACGAAAAGCTCTAGCCAGTGATGATGAAGATGAAGGGCCCAAACGAAAGGCTTTAGATAGTGATGATGAAGATGAAAGGCCCAAACGAAAAGCTCTAGCCAGTGATGATGATGATGAAGGGCCCAAACGAAAGGCTTTAGATAGTGATGATGATGAAGATGAAAGGCCCAAGCGAAAAGCTCTAGCCAGTGATGATGAAGATGAAGGGCCCAAACGAAAGGCTTTAGGCAGTGATGAGGATGAAGATGACAAGCCTGGTAAGTTTTTACAACTCATAAACAACTTGTATTGTTTGAGTTACACTTATCATTTCTTCATTTAAAAAAAAAAATGTCATGTACATTGCTTCACACACACCACCAGTAGGAAATATCCTGTTCGTCTCCATGTACACCAGTCAAATAAATTTTAATATTATTTAGTCTTCACATATTATACATGCATGTTTATATTTGTGCTTGATATACTTGATTCTTATTGGCCAATCAAGCATTCTAAGCCATGTTTTTCTCATATAATAATTAATTAAACTAATAACACAGGCTTATCTGGGTACTACCAATCATATTGACCGTTAGTGATGCAATGCTGGCTGCATTCAAGCTTTACTTTGACTTTCTTTGTCAAGCTTTACTTTTAATTGAAAAGCTAGTAAATTTTTACAGCTCAGATCAATGTTGTGTCAGATTGTTTAGTTTTGCAGGAAGTATCTGTGTATTAATCGATATAATGTACATCCAGCTAGTTGTTAAGTTTAGCATAAAGTATAACTAGGCAGTTGTTTTCGCAGAATAAAGCTCGACAGGTTTATCTGCAGTTTAATGCGAAGCTGAAACTAAAACAGCTGATGAGTATACACTTACCTGTGCGTTATTCAGCTGATGGAGTATACACTAACCTGTGTGTTATTCAGCTGATGGAGTATACACTAACCTGTGTGTTATTCAGCTGATGGAGTATACACTTACCTGTGTGTTATTCAGCTGATGGAGTATACACTAACCTGTGTGTTATTCAGCTGATGGAGTATACACTAACCTGAGCGTTACTTAGCTGATGGAGTATACACTAACCTGCACATTATTCAGCTGATGGAGTATACACTAACCTGTGCGTTATTCAGCTGATGGAGTATACACTAACCTGTGCATTATTCAGACACTAGATGGAGATAAACAGTCCAAAACACAAAGCTGACAGAAACTAAAACAGCTGATGGAGTATACACTAACCTGCACATTACTCAGACGCTAGATGGCGCCAAACAGTCAAAAACACAAAGCTGACAGAAACGAAAACAGCTGTGTAGTACTTTCAGTGTTTGTTATTTGGGAATAACATAGCCTGGAATGTTGTGACTAACCAATCAGAATCAAGTTTTCCAGCCAGCCATGTAATAATGCAGAATAAAGCCCTTCAGTCATACAACAGATGCTGATAAACATCTCCGGCATTATTCTGCAGTAACATCCGACTGGATGTACATTATCCCTTACCCATATTACAAACAAAAATGTTTATTATGCAATTATTATAGTCTAATTCCAATTGTAAATGTGTAGTAGTTACATTATACTATAATCTCTTGTAAAGAGCAATAATGACAGTAACATATGCTGTGTTGTGCTATTGTAAATGTGCAATTGTTTTTCAGTAAAGAGGAAGAAGGCCGTTCTCTCAGACAGTGATGAAGATGAGGGGAAAGGTAACGTTGCTGTCTGTCATTTACATTCACTGTATGATGTCATTGATGATAATGATGATGGTGATGTTTTTGTAGCGGTGAAGAAGAGCCGGATTGTGTCTGATGATGATGACTCTGGCAGTGATGAAGGCTCCGGAGGTCCTGATAAGAGTTTAGCAGCTAAACTGAAGGAGCTGGGCTCAGACAGCGAGGATGAGGAGGACATGAAGAAGGGCGAAGCGGGGAAGAAGGATGAGAAGGCTCTGTTCGGGAGCGACAGCGACTCGGGAGACGATGAGGAAGAGTTAGTGATCTCTCTTTTTTTTAATCCTTGTTTATTGTTCAGATTGACTCCCCTTTGGTTATGTTGGGGGCTGTTTTAGCCCCATTGAATTCCATTATAAGCACATTTATTGATTGCAAAGCCATGACAGCAGATTATCATGCATTCTTGATTGGTGCTGGTTTTTCCTGTTGGGAAGAGGTAAAACTTTTCATTTTTACTGTTGATCATCAGTTGTCAGCATTAACCGTTTAGATAGGCCTGTTCTTGCTTAGTTGGCATGGGTTTCCCACACAGTCCAAAGACATGCGCTATATCATTCCGCTGTGGCGACCCCTGAGGATTAAAGGGAGTAAGGCAAAGGAAAATGAATTAATGAATAATAAAATGTAAACAATCAGTTGTGGAGAATGAGTACGATGATCTTTAATGATGTTAACATTGGCAAAAGTAATGGTTGTGACAATAATAATGATAATAATAATATCATCTCTCTTTCTTTGTGTGTGTGTAATTATCTTTCAGGAAAATGATCGCTGATATCTTTGGAGAGTCCGGTGATGAGGAAGAGGAAGAGTTTACGGTAAGCTCACGTTAATATACTGATGTTCAGGGGATTTTATGTGTTTTGTCCGTGTTATTGAATGTCAGGGATTTTAATTTTTTTTTTAAATGTAATGTACTTATTAATTTATGTTCTTGATTGTATTCATGTTGTTTCATGTTTTGCCTGTTGTTTTAATTTTAGTCTTATTTTTTACTGCCGTTTTATTCCTTTATTTGATTGTCAACTGGCAATCTAATGCATACATCTACCTGTTAAAATACTGTCTGTAGCTGTATTGTAGCAGTGCCAACTAGAGTTTGTGCAAAAAATAATGATTTTTGTTTACTAAAATGACAGATTTTGTTTGCTGTGACATTTCTCAAAAATTGTGGCATGTTTACGGCATTTCCTCCAATGTTTTTCAATGAATATGTACACAAAATTGAGGTATTAGGGCTGTAACGGATCACAGTTGATCCGTGATTTGTACGGATCACACTTACGGTTCCAAAAACATGTGACCTACAAATTAATAAATTTTTTTTTTTTACTTGTAGATTAATCCTAAATTTGTAACGATGGCAGAGAGATCACCTCTTGCGTTATTCAGATCACATGTATAAAAGCATTTAGGTTTTCCTGTAAAATGTCGTGGGTAATTTCTTAATTTTTTAAATAATATTTAAAAATAACTAGAAAACATTGCATTATATGAACTAATACAGTGTAATTCTTTAACAATGAACCTATTACATTTAGTAGGCCACAAGTGATCATTTGTAATATGTGTTATGTGTGTATTATTTTGTCATGAACCAGAAGAAAACAATAAAAAAACTTGAATTAAAAAAAAAAAAAAACAATGAACCTATTACAGTAAACACAAAAACAATCTGATTTACAACAGAATGGAGTTACACTAGTTTTTGCCTTGATTTGCTCACCAATGCCTTCTGCACAGTTCTCTATCTGTCGAGTGACATCGTTTACATTTTAAAAACTCAGATTTATATACAACTTTCAATTGAAACATTTAGTTTCAGCTAGCTGTTTTTGTAACTCTGCAATAAAACAAACAAAATAGCCTACGTCAAATTAGAAATTACGATCTCTTTTTTTCAGGCATTCACCACGACCCTTTCCATCCTTCTCACTGTCTTCTCAGATGGGATGGTGGGCCAATTCAAAGGTTACTATAGGCCAACTTTGGCCCGCGGGCCTTACTTGGCGCATCTCTGGTTTAGATAAAACCAGTGATGTTTATGATAACAGGGTCCCAGCGTGGTCTTAAAAAGTCTTAAATTTACCGAAATGTTATCGTGTAGGTCTTAAATCATTTTAAATGGGTCTTAATTTTCTGTCCAAGTAAACTTACCCTATTGAGCTGACATTCATCTATTCACCAACAATCCATTTCAAGAAAACCTATTTTTAATATTTAAGGTTTTTTTTTTTTTTGCAAAGAGATACATTTTGTTTGACATTTTTACAGCAATTTCTCCAAATTAAATTCCCAAATTAGGGAAAGGAAAAAAAACTATTACACAATTCCTCATGATAATAATAGAGCAACTTATATAATACATATACTTTTAACTATGTTAAACATGTCATTTAAAAAAAAAAAAATGTTTAAAATAGTGTATACAAGTAGTGTTTTCTTGTTTTGACACATTAAAATGTCACTAAGAAATAATTAGATTTGCGGGCCATTAGAAATAATCAGTGTTTAGCACTGTATAAGTCTAAAATTTAATTTATAATGGTCTTAAAAGGTCTTAAATTTGATTTCATTAAACCTGCAGACACCCTGGATAAAGATTAAAATCACTATCATATACATTTACATTCTCAATGCTCAAAAATGAAAGTTGTAGGCAGCAGTTTTATTATGTAACCAATAGGTGGCGACAATCAGCCATCAACAATATGCCACTGAATAATTCTTCAGAAATGATCATCTAGTAATGAAACATGAAGTTTTTTGAGTGAATAACTAAATCATTTATTGAAGATGAGACTAAAATAAATATGGGTTGTACAAATTATAATGTATATAACAGTGAATTTTTTACAGCACTGAATATTTTATTATTTCTTTATTTTATGTTTATTAAAATTACAGCTTCTAAGTTCTGTTTGTTAAAACCAGAAGTGTCTTGCAGTGCTGTTTTTGTAATAAATGGAAAACAAATTACATTTGTCTCCTCCCCTGTTTGGCTGATCTGAAAAATGGTCCAATCCGTGATTAAAAAAAACCCATAATGTGATCCGAGACGTGAGATTTGTGATCAGTTACACCACTATGAGGTATCACACAGCAGAAATGCACTTTGTATGTGCAGATAAAATGTTATTTACTATAAAACAATGCCAATGGTATGAATTTAAACAATGTCCTGACTGCACTGTAAAAGAATATCCATTAACTAACAGCCTTCGTATTTCATAATTCATGTTTTTTTCCTCCAATTAATTAATGGTAATGAATTGCATTATGTGGTCTTGATCTCTGCGCTGTTGACTATTGATGTTGAACATACAACACTGATATTTTAGTAGTTTATATTTTATATATATATATAATTTGTTAGGCCCCCTGTATATATTTTCCCCAATTTCTCTTTAACAGAGGGAAGATTTTTTAACACTTTTCTGCACATAATAGTTTTAATAACTAATTACTGATTTCTTTTCTTTGTCATGATGACAGCACATAATATTTGACTAGATATTCCTCAAGACACTATTCAGCTTAAAGTGACATTTAAAGGCTTAACTAGGGTAATTAGGGTAAAGTTAGGGTAATTAGGCAAGTCATTGTATAACAGTGGTTTATTCTGGAGACAATCCAAAACTAATATTGCTGAAGGGGGCTAATAATATTGACCTTAAAATGGCTTTAAAACAATTAAAAACTGCTTTTATTCTAGCCGAAATAAAACAAAAAAGAATTTCTCCAGAAGAACAAATTTTAGAGGAAATACAATTCCTGAATCTGTTCAACATCGTTTGGGAACTATTTGGGAGAGGAAAAATTCACAGGAGGGCAAATCATTCTGACTTCAGCTGTAAATGGAGTTTTGAAGTGCGAAACTATCCTGGATCGTGTCGAATCATTGATGCTTAAACGCAGCTAACAGAGTAATCCACATATGAAGATTGTGGATTTGATGTTGTGCTTTTAGTTCATGTGTTTTGTTGATATGTTTTGTGTTCAGGGCTTCAATCAGGAGGAGCTGGAGGCAGAGCGGCCGCAGACTCAGATCTCTGGACAGAGAAAAGCAGACGACGACTCTGATTCAGATGACGACATCGACAGAGGAGGAAAAGAGTGAGATTTTAGGGAATGCCATGGTGCGGCAGTTCACCCAAAAACCCAAATTTAATTACTCTCTACGCACATTTAAGTGGTTCCAACTTTTTGTTAGCTGCTTTATTCTGTTGAACACTAAAGAAAAGATCTGAAAATCTGTAACCATTGACTTCCATAATAGGATAAGCAAATAATATGGAAGTCAGTGGTTACATGTTTCCAACATTTTTCAAAATATCTTCTTTGGTGTTCAACAGAAGAAAGAAAGTCAAACAGACTTGGAACAAGTAGAGGGTGAGTAAATGATGACAGAGTTTTCAGTTTTTGTGTGAACTATCCCTTTAAAGGGAATAAGAGATGAGACACTAATTGGTTTAATGCATGTTATGGACCAAACACACCCAAAACTCATTAAAAGAATAAGGACAACCTTTTAGACCATGCACCAGTTGCGCCTACTGTTTTTCCTGCCATTAAAAGTGTATTCGACCACACTGTATACATGCACCTGTGCCATGTGCTTCAGACCATGTGCTTAGATCAGTAAAATAGAGCCCATGAAGGGAATTAAAGCTGTGTTTGTTGTGATAAATGTAATTGTGTGGTTTTTTTGTGTTCCAGCATGTCCTACATGTCAGATTTCGACATGATGCTGGCGCGTAAGAAAGCTCAGAGTGGCAAACGCAGACGCAATCGAGACGGAGGAACGTTCATCAGTGACGCAGACGATGTCGTGAGTGCCATGATCACCAAAATGACAGAAGCTGCTGAGGTCTGTTTGATTTATTTTTGATTATTTAATTTTTTTTCAAATATTATTTATGTCTAGCAATGTCTGTTGATTTACCAAAGAAAATTATTGTAGTTCAGTGGGACATATTTGTTCGTCAGAAAATAACATGTTTTGGCTTTCAATTCAATATTAAAATAATAAAATGCCTAATAAAACATTAAAATGCATAATAAGAAATAAAAATGCACAATAAAAAATGTATTATTAAAAAAAATTCATAATAAAAAATGCATAATAAAAAATAAAAATGCATAAAAAAATAAAAATGCATAATAAATGCATTATTACAAAAATTCATAATAAAAAATAAAAATGCATAATAAAAAATAAAATGCGTAATAAAAGTTCAATAAAAAAAATTCATAATAAAAAATAAAAATGCATAATAACAACAAAAATGCATAATAAAAATTCATTATTAAAAAACATTCATAATAAAAAAGTAAAAATGCATAATCAAAAATTTTAATGCATAATAAAAATAAAAATGCATAAAAAAAATTCATTATTAAAAAAAATCATAATAAAAAATAAAAGTGCATAATAAAAAATGAAAATGCATAACAAAAAAATGCATAATAAAAATTCATTATTAAAAAAAATCATAATAAAAAATAAAAATGCATAATAAAAAAAGCATTAAAAAATTCATAGTAAAAATTAAAAATTCATAGTAAAAGATAAAAATGCATCATAAAAATACATAATATAAAATGCATAATAAAAATAAAAATGCATAATAAAAATAAAAATGCATCATAAAAAACATAATAAATGCATAATAAAAACTAAAAATGCGTAATAAAAAATAAAAATGGCTAATAAAATTTTAAAATAATAAATTGCATGATAATTCATAATAAAATACATAATAAAATGCATAGTAAAATATAAAAATGCATAATAAAAATAAAAATGCATCATCATAAATTAAAATAGATATTTTTTTACTTTTTAAAACAAAATAAAAAATATATGTGTGTGTTTTTCAGGAGGATTGAATGCTGAACAGTCAATAAAACGGTGTTATAAAAATATAGAATGCATAATTATAATAATTAAGAATATTTTTTAATAAATTAAGAAAAAAAGTAGTAAAAAAAAAAGTAAAGAAAAAAGTAGTAAAATCTCCAGTGGTTTCTGTTAATCAGACATGCTTATAATTACTCTGTCATTTTTACAACTAAAACAACATGTGAAAAATGTGTGTGTGTTTTTCAGGAGGATCGAACGCTGAACAGTCAGAAGAAACCTGCTTTGAAGAAGCTGATGCTGCTGCCCACAGTCGTCATGCATCTGAAGAAGTGAGTCTTTCCTTACTAAATAAACATAAAAAAGCTAAACTGAAGCTAATTCGACATCTATGGGGCCCGTTCACACAGAATGTGCTTTGCCATTCCAATGTGCCAATTTTCCATTGTTTTTCTACGTAAAGACAATCATCAGTGTCATTTCCATAGCTGTGGACCAATCAGAAGAACTTGGAGACTGTTTACAATAGCAAGCTTGCATGACAACATTACGGAGGAGCCACTTTTTTTCTTTTCATCTTTTTTTTTTTTTTTTTAAACCTTTCCTGAGGGCTTTCTCACATTTTTGGAAGTAAAGTTCTGTGTGAATGACCCCTAATTCAGTGCTAGTTATTATAAGTTATTATTTTCAATTCATAATAGCCACTTTAAGAACAATGAATACAAACAATGCATGATTTACTAAAAGATCTGAAGTAATATTTAATATTCTGTTTCTCTAAGAACTGCATCACAATATGACAAAAAAAAAAAATGGTTACAGCTTCCAGTTCATGCAGACTTTGTATGTGTGTGTGTGTGTGTGTGTGCAGGCAGGATCTGAAAGAGACGTTCATAGACAGCGGTGTAATGGCTGCTATAAAGGAGTGGATCAGTCCTCTGCCAGATAAAAGTCTCCCTGCTCTGCGGATACGAGAGGAACTGCTCAAGATCCTGCAGGAAGTGAGTGTTGAGCACACTTATGGCCTCTAAATACATTACAGTGTGTGTTATAATAATTAATTGTCATTGTGGAGTGTGTGGGAGATGTGCATTTTTTTATTATTATTGTTTGTTATTGCATTTTTGTGTTATGGGTATTTATTTTTGGACGTATTTTATGTACTCTATTTATTATTATTATTATTATTATTATTGTTTCTTTGTCAGAGCTACTTTATAAAAAATATTACAGCAATATGTATTATTTTCTACATATGGTAAAAGGTTATATTTGTATGCGTATGTTTGAATGATTATAAATGTTTGTGAATATTTATAGTATTGATAATAATGTAATGATTGTGTTGAGGGACACGCTTCTTTGTTTTCATATTCTGTTTATTATCAACATTAAACTTCATGAACCTCAACTATTTTTATTATTATTTGCAATTATTATTATATTATTATACCTTTTAAATGCATAACATTTCATAATTTAAATGATAATTCTGTTTTTAGTGAAATTAAAATGTATGTAAAGTGGCATACTTATTTAGACACTATGATTGGGATAAAGAAATAATTAAGGAATTTATAAAGATTATGGTTATAAAATATAGAATTTATACACGCACTACCTGACAAAAGTCTTGTCCTGGATCTCAGTTGTAAGAGCAACAAATAATAACTTGACTTCTAGTTGATCATTTGGAAAAGAGTCAGAAGGTGGATTTTTCCCATGAATCATCTGTTGTTCTGCATCCCAATCATCACCAATACTGCAGAAGACCTACTGGAACCCACATGGAGCCAAGATTCTCACAGAAACCAGTCAAGTTTGGTGAAGGAAACATCATGGTTTGGGGTTATATTCAGTATGGGGGCGTGCGAGAGATCTGCAGAGTGGATGATCAACATCAACAGCCTGAGGTATCAAGACATTTGTGCTGCCCATTACATTACAAACCACAGGAGAGGGACAATTCTCCAGCAGGATAGCGCTCCTTCTCATACTTCAGCCTCCACATCAAAGCTCCTGAAAGCAAAGAAGGTCAAGCTGCTCCAGGATTGGCCAGTCCAGTCACCAGACATGAACATTATTGACCATATCTGGAGTAAAATGAAGGAGGAGGCATTGAAGATGAATCTAAAGACTCTTGATGAACTCTGGGAGTCCTGCAGGAACGCTTTCTTTGCCGTTCCAGATGACTTTATTAATGCGTGATTTGAGTCAGAGATGTATGATGCAGTCCACCAAGCTCATGATGGAGTCAGACACAATATTCATTCTGTTTCCACTGCAGCATGACTTTATATTCTATACTGGACATTATTGAAGGTTCAGTGATGAGACTTTAGTCTGAGCAGAGTCAGACCTTACTGTCCTAATGAAACCATTCAACATCAAGACATGATCATATTTTATTGTGCTCAAATAAGCATCATCTAGAGGCCTTTACCTTTCATATAAGACACTTCTGACACCAAGTGATCGACTAGAAGTCAAGTTATTATTTGTTAAATAGGCGACAAGACTTCAGGTTGTGTATATATTTATATACAGTAGTCAACATTTGTGGTGGTTCATCACCTTTCATTAAAGCCATCCTAAAAATATTGAACAACACCCATACTTGTTTCAGAATACTTTGAATGTTGACTACTGTATGTATGTAATTTTAAGTGTATTTATTTATCAATTTTTATATTTTTTATATATTTGTGAGAGCTGAGTAAATAAGAAGTGGTGTAATATGAAGTGTGTGTGTGTATGTGCAGCTGCCGAGTGTCAGTCAGGAGACGCTGAAGTTCAGCGGGATCGGTCGGGCTGTCATGTACCTCTACAAACACCCCAAAGAGTCCCGACCAAACAAAGACCTGGCGCTCAAACTCATCAGTAAGAGCTCGTCTGTCTGTCTATCTGTAGTGTGTGTGTTTCTGCAGTTTCTCAAGTATGTTTGTGGGTGTGTGCGCAGACGAGTGGTCGAGGCCCATCTTCGGCTTAACGTCCAACTATAAAGGCATGACAAGAGAAGAGCGACAGCAGAGAGACCTCGACCAGCAGATTGCCCCGCGCAGACGCCTCAGGTACACACACACACACACACACACACACACACACACACACACACACACACACACACACACACACACACACACACACACACACACACACACGCATAAAACAAACAAACACTCAAACATTTGCACATTTACTTACACACACTCGCACACACAGACATATGTGCATACACATTCTGCAGATGTTTGCACACACACAGATGCTGACACACACACACACACACACTGGCAAATATGCACCCACAGACATGTGCACAATTATTAAACGCGTGCACACACACACACACACACACACACACACACACACACACACTTGCACAATTACTCAGACACACACACGCACAGATATATGTGGACATACATTAACTCTCACACACACACAGACGTTTGCACACACAGACCCTGACACATACACACCCACAGACATGTGCGCAATCATTAACACACACACACACACACGACCCTGACACAGACACAACCACAGATGTGCGCGCACACACACACACACACACACACACACACACACACACACAGACAGACATTTGCACATTTACTCACAGACATATGTGGTCATGCATTAACACACACACACACACACACACACACACACACACACACACACACACGACCCTGACACATAAACAACCACAGACGTGCGCGCACACACACAGACGGACATTTGCACATTTACTCGCAGACACACACACAGACATATGTGGACATGCATTAACACACACACACACACACACACAAATGTTTGCACACACAGACTCTGACATATACTCACCAACAGACATCTGCACACTCATTAACAGACATTTCCACACTCTCTCACTCACTCTCTCTCACACACACAGACAGGTGATTGTACACTCTCACTCTCTTTCTCACACACACACACACACACACACACACACACACACAGATACGCGCACACTCAATATCACTATATACACTATATCACACATTCATACTAATAATGCACATACACTTACAACACTAACACACACTCACACACACTTATAACACACATTCTCCATCTTGTTCGTCCTTCTCATTCTTCACGCTGTCCCCTTCTCCATGTGTGTGTGTAAGTGAGCCTCAGACGGCTGACAGGCCCCTCGAGCAGGATGTCTTTGCTTCTCCACGCAGGTTCACAGTGTGTGTGTGTTTGAGCAAGATCTGCACTGTTTCTAACACTTGTGTGTGTGTTTGTATGTGCATGCGTGCGTGCGTACGTGCAAGAGAAAGTCTCTGTTAGATCAGATGTTCATATTTCATGTTCTCTCCAGTTAGAATTAGACAATCACAGTTTATTAAAAAAGCTTGCTATTATATTAAATATCATATATTATATCATATTATATTACATTATATTATTTTTAGCGATGCTCATTTCGGTTAATTTGGCCAACCGACAACTGCTGCTCGTTAATATTAAATTATTATTTCCTTAAAACATATTGATGTGTCTATTTTGTGTCTCACACGTTAAATATTGATTTATTTTAACATGCGAACATATTAACTACAGAGCATCTTCACGCACCTGCAGTGTTTCCAACAGCACAGAAAAACAGAATAAACTAAATAAAAGGAATAAAATAAATAGTCCTGCCCTAGATATTTTTCACTTAAATGACAAATTTAGATTACGAAACAAAAACACTGACTGAATCCTTTTTAAAGGGCCATGAACCCCCCTGTCTCAGCAGGGTGTTTTCACACCTCTAGTTTGAAAAAAGTCAGGAATGTGGGCGTGTCCAGCTCTGGGAGTGTGGGAGTGTCGGGGAAGGGAAAGAGGGTAAGATTTGCATAGAAGGGAGTTTCCATTTGGCCATGTGCTGATCACAGGCAAAAGAAACACAGAGGCTTTGATACCGCACGGCGAATGAGAGAGAAAAATCCTCCGCATTTCTCTGTAACTTATGTACTCGGTAGGTAGCGTCAGAAAGCCGTGTGTGTATAGACTATCCTGTCACAAAATGCAGCGAAAATCCTGCACAACGGGAATAGTTTGTGTTAACATGTTTACACTCGGAGAGCAGCATTAGCGGATCTTTCAGTCTGTAATATTGTACTGTAATATTGCAGTGATATTAACATACTGTAAACTTAGCTACTAAATCATTTTGACTGAGGTATGTCTTTAAAAACTAATAAAGCACTGCTGAAAATACGACAAACTTTGCAATCTGGGTTAAACAAAGAACACTGCACACACTTACCTAATCTGTAGCGACAGGACAATCAAACTGGAGCTGTGTCTTTTTATTAAAAGGAGACGAGCGGCAAACTGGATTTCACCATTTCCAGATGAGAAAAACTCTCGGGTCCTTGTTGCAGCACACCGACGACCCATGTCTCCAAATTCTTGTTCTTTCACTTGTTTTAGCAACACAACGTGGCGTCTCTCTGCCGTCTGAACACTGTAAACAGTCTCCGGAGCTATCATGCATATTAATGAAGTTTCGCGTCATACACAATAGAGCGCGCTGATTGGTTTGAAGCACGTCTTCTCATGAATTAATGCCGCACACTCAGATACGTCACAATGTTCTCGAAAGGACAGACAGCCACTCTCCTGGCTGGATTTACCCCTATGTATCTCATGGCCGTGACGTAGCTTCAAAAATTCGTTTCAAACCGGAAGAACGAATTTGCTCAAAATAACCCAAAATCAACCAATTTTCACTTTTTAGTGCAACATATGTGTCCTAATAGTGTTTATAGCAGCGTGGGACACATATATGACTGTCAACAGCTCAAAACATGTGTTTTGGTGTTTCGTGACCCTTTAAGAACCGGCATAGAATATTTTTTCCGATCATATGTTGTTTTTTTTTGTTTTTTTTCCATCAAATAAAAATATCAGGCTACCTCAAATCAATCGCTCCACAGAAAACAGGCCTATGCATTTAATTAATGCTCCAATTCTTATATCACAAACCTCTGTCAACATTTCTAATAAAAGTCATTAAAGATTATATCTTGAGCATCTGATTTTACCTCAGAGCTTGTGTGCTTTTATTTCCTCTCTCACTCGCGGTTCATGTGCGCACACTGCCTGTGATCAAAGACAGTGACAAGGCTCATATGTTGACTTTTTGTGAAGTATTTCTGTTCCAAAAACGCAAGGCGCACCACACTGCCTTTTTTGTTGACCAGAAAAAATAAGCGTTGTACTTTTTTTAAATTTATTTATTTTTATTTAATTATTATTTATTTTATTTTTTATGTCACTAGGAAACCACTGAATCAGCTGTGTATTGTGTACGAGTGACAATTTATAGTAACAGAGCTCTGGATAACTTGAAACAGCGACCACTAGTCTTTCCTCCATCTTTAAAAGTCCTCTGTAGTCGTCTTGACAACACAAACACCGCTGTCACCTCAACGGAAACCCCGCCTCTGCTTTCATTTGATCGCAGAATGAAAAATAAGCAACTGACGTAACATGCTTTTTCTGCCCGGCGTTGACTTTAATTTTAACTGTGAGCAAGCATAGCGCGCAACGGCAAAAACGTAAGGGGCGCGTAAGCAGCGTGCAAAACACTCGCAGTCATTAGTAACCCATTCAAAAGGTGCGCCTCAATGCAAAAAACGCGCTCGACGTGGTCGTCCCTTTATGCAGCCAAACTTTAAAAATGTATAGAGTTATATATTTTTTAATCGTTTAACTGATACCATTAATCGGTTACAAACGCACCCTTTCAGTTAACGGTTAATCGGTTATTTTGAGCATCCCTATTTATATTGTATATTATATTATTTTATTATATATTACATTATATTATTTTTTTAATATATAATAACAATACAAGAACTTTGAACAATTAAAATGTATAATTTTGTTTGCAAATGAAATTAGTATTATTATTGCTAATATCAGTATTGTAATTTTACAGAAGTCTAAAATGTATTTTCTTTAATACAACATTCTTTACATTGTATGTGTGTTGTGATTTGAGCTGGTGATCAGTGCATACACTTAAACACTAACCGCATGTTTGCTGAGTGCACGACTCACATGATCAATCAGCTGTGATTGATTGATTTATTAATTGATTGATTGATTGATTGATTAACTCTCAGTGTTTCTTCACAGTTCAGGAGGTCAGACTCCTCGCAGGGATCTGGAAAAGGTGCTCACAGGAGAGGAAAAGTAAGAGTTGCGCGCGCGCACACACACACACACACACACACACACACACACACACACACACACACACATACACAGACAAAATAAAAGATATTTAGTATAGAGATGTTGAAGGATCTTATTTCTGTTTATTTTTCCTAAATCACACTTGTCATATAGACTGTAACATCACTGTTAATTTATTTCTATTCCATAATCTAATAATATTATACAACTAAAAAATAATCGAGATGTGAGTCACAATATTTTATGCAGAATGTTCATGTCTTTGGTGAATGTAAAATCAAACTCTTTAGCTTTTCTATTCATTTGAAATTCAATTTGTTTTAATAATTTGTTTTAATAATACAAATAATGTCACTTAAGGAAATAATTTTAATATTTTATCACAATGGAATTCATCATAAAAATAATAATAATGCATTTTATTTAAACGCTTTACATTTTAAGTTGTGTTTAAGTGCTACAGAAAAAACCTATAATGAGATCAAACTAATAATAATGACCAAAAAATGCCCATCAGTGTCTAGTCGGTGCTTAACAAATATAAAACAATTCAAATCTAAAATTTAATAATAAATAATTCAAAAATGATCAATTATATTGTTATAAAATATTAAATGTTTGCTAGTTTTTGTGCAATTTAATATTTTAGGAATTATGACTTTTTTATGATGCTCTTACTGTGTAAACGTGTATTATATAATTGTAAAAAATTTTATAATTTAAAGTAAGTCATTGTAGTTGAAGAAATTAATATTTTTATAATTATAATTTTCTTGAATGTGTTTTATGTATTAAAGAAACTAACTTCTGAGACTGTTTATTGATTGATTGATTTTGTGTGTGTGTGTGTGTGTCAGGGCGTTGCGTCCGGGTGACCCAGGCTTCTGTGCCAGGGCTCGAGTGCCAATGCCATCCAATAAAGACTACGTGGTTCGGCCCAAATGGAATGTGGATGGAGATTCAACCCGGGTGAGTGGGCGGAGCTTTAGAGAAATGATTGTCAGTTGTCTCACTCAGAAAAAGAGTGGGCGGAGCATTAGATGAATGATTGACAGGAGTCTCTTATGCAATTAAAGAGTGGGCGGAGCATTAGAGGAATGATTGACATGTGTCTCTCAGTGGGAGGAGCATTAAAGGAATGACTGGTGTCTCTTACTAGATTAAAGAGTGGGCGGAGCATTAAAGGAATGATTGACAGGAGTCTCTTATGCAACTAAAGAGTGGGTGGAGCTTTAGAAGAATGATTGACAGGTGTCTCTTACTAGAATAAACAGTGGGCGGAGCATTAGAGGAATGAATGACATGTGTCTCTTACTAGAATAAAGAGTGGGCGGAGCATTAGAGGAATGAATGACAGGTGTCTCTTACTAGAATAAAGAGTGGGCGGAGCATTAGAGGAATGAATGACAGGTGTCTCTAACTAGAATAAAGAGTGGGCGGAGCATTAGAGGAATGAATGACAGGTGTCTCTTACTAGAATAAACAGTGGGCGGAGCATTAGAGGAATGAATGACAGGTGTCTCTTACTAGAATAAAGAATGGGCGGAGCATTAGAGGAATGAATGACAGGTGTCTCTTACTAAAATAAAGAGTGGGCGGAGCATTAGAGGAATGAATGACAGGTGTCTCTTACTAGAATAAAGAGTGGGCGGAGCATTAGAGGAATGAATGACAGGTGTCTCTTACTAGAATAAAGAGTGGGCGGAGCATTAGAGAAATGAATAACAGGTGTCTCTTACTAGAATAAAGAGTGGGCGGAGCATTAGAGGAATGAATAACAGGTGTCTCTTATTCAAAGAGTAGGCGGAACATTAGAGGAATGATTGACAGGTGTCTTACTAGAATAAAGAATGGGTGGAGCATTAGAGGAATGAGTGGGAGGAGTTCAATTAATGATTGACAGGTGTCTTTTACTAGAATAAAGAGTGGGCGGAGCATTAGAGGAATGAATGACATGTGTCTCTTACTAGAATAAAGAGTGGGCGGAGCATTAGAGGAATGAATGACAGGTGTCTCTTACTAGAATAAAGAGTGGGCGGAGCATTAGAGGAATGAATGACAGGTGTCTCTTACTAGAATAAAGAGTGGGCGGAGCATTAGAGGAATGAATGACAGGTGTCTCTTACTAAAATAAACAGTGGGCGGAGCATTAGAGGAATGAATGACAGGTGTCTCTTACTAGAATAAAGAGTGGGCGGAGCATTAGAGGAATGAATAACAGGTGTCTCTTATTCAAAGAGTAGGCGGAACATTAGAGGAATGATTGACAGGTGTCTCTTATTCAAAGAGTAGGCGGAACATTAGAGGAATGATTGACAGGTGTCTCTTATTCAAAGAGTAGGCGGAACATTAGAGGAATGATTGACAGGTGTCTTACTAAAATAAAGAATGGGTGGAGCATTAGAGGAATGAGTGGGAGGAGTTCAATTAATGATTGACAGGTGTCTTTTACTAGAATAAAGAGTGGGCGGAGCATTAGAGGAATGAATGACAGGTGTCTCTTATTCATAGAGTAGGCGTAACAATAGAGGAATGATTGACGTGTGTCTTTTACTAGTAAAAAGAATGGGTGGAGCATTAGAGGAATGAGTGGGAGGAGTTCAATTAATGATTGACAGGTGTCTCTTACTAGAATAAAGAGTGGGAGGAGCATTAGATAAATAATTGACAGGTCTCACTCAAATAAAGAGTTGGTGGAGCATTAGAGGAAGGATTGACAGGTGCCTCGTACTAGATTAACAAGTAGGAGGAGCGTTAGAGAAATGATTGACAAATGTCTCCTACTCAAATATACAGTGGGCGGAGCATTAGATAAATGATTGACAGATGTCTCTTATGCACTTAAAGAGTAGGTGGAGCGTTAGAGGAATGATTGACAAGTCTCTTACTCCTAAATGGTAGGAGGGTTTTCCAATTAATGATTGACAGGTGTCTTATACTAAACTAAAGAGTGGGCGGAGTATTAGACTAGTGATTGACGGGTATCTCTTACTCAATTAAAGAGTGGGTGGAGCTTGACAGGTGTCTTACTCTATAGAGTGAGCAAAGCATTAGAGGAATGATAGATGGGTGTCTCACTGGAATAAAGAGTGGGAGAAGTATTATTTTCCTGTGCTGTGATTGGAGGAGCAGTATTTTCCTGTGCTGTGATTGGAGAAGTATTATTTTCCTGTGCTGTGATTGGAGGAGCAGTATTTTCCTGTGCTGTGATTGGAGAAGTATTATTTTCCTGTGCTGTGATTGGAGGAGCAGTGTTTTCCTGTGCTGTGATTGGAGAAGTATTATTTTCCTGTGCTGTGATTGGAGGAGCAGTGTTTTCCTGTGCTGTGATTGGAGAAGTATTATTTTCCTGTGCTGTGATTGGAGAAGTATTATTTTGCTGTGCTGTGATTGGAGGAGTAGTATTGTCCTGTGCTTGGTAGAGGAGCGTAAGGAAGGGTCTGAGTCTGCTGGAGAAGCACAAGCGGCGTTTCGCGGATCAGAGGAAGCAGCGGCGGCCGCAGGGAGCTGTCAAGATCAGCATTGAGGGAAACCGAATGCCGCTGTAGTTCACACGCCTGCCTGAGGGGGCAGTAAGTGTCCAGCACTCTGCATGATGCACTGCAGACTGTGTGGGCAACTAGAGAGCATTTACTAACCAGAGATGAAGCAGACTCAAACACTGCCTGGAGATACTGTAGTAAACACTTACGTGTGTGTGTGTGTGTGTGTTGTAGACGTGCTCACACTGATCAGTATAGAGCAGTGCTTTATAACACACACTAACAGGCCTGTCAGCGCTCAACACTTGACTGGCTTTTCATTGTTGTAAAAGGGAAAGCAGCTCATTTATAACTCCGCTGTTTTTACTTTGCTTGTTGTCATCATCAGTTCATCTCCGTTATTAGTTTCACTTTTATTTGTTTCCCTTTTGTCAAATGCTTCCTGGATGTTTTAGTTTGATGCATGATTTTATTTGATTATTTTCCTGTTTATTTTAATAGTGCTTGTTTTTATTTATGTAGTAATGATTAAATAATCGGTGTAGTGTCGTTAATGTAATCAATAGTGGATTTATTACCTATTAGTAGGCCCACACGGACTCTGCAGAAATGTTCAGATATTTAGCTCATCATTGAGTCTGTTTATTTACTTGTGTAAATTATTTATTCAGTTTTTAAATTAATTTTAGTAATATTATTGACTAAAATGCTCATGTGATTGATTTACAATACAGCTTGTTTAGTAATATTTTCTGTCTTTTAGTAGAGATATGATTGCATGAGAGACTTGCTTTGTTTACCAAATAAGTAAATTTGATTGGATATGCATTGTAAACATTAAATAAAAGTTAAAAAAGTGTAATGTTTTGTCATATATTACGTTTTTAGTTATGATACTCCCAAAATCATTCTGTATAAATCCGCAGACTTTTTACAAAAGTTTCTGCATGAAGTAAAAAAAAAACAAATTCTGTTTGAGTCTACCTATTAGTTCTAGTTGAGTTTTTTTACTGATATTTTTACTTATTAATTTAAAAAAAAGTTTTATGCATGCTTTTAAAAATAAAA